>DWPT01000123.1:0-30537 GCA_018251895.1 Agathymus mariae mariae
TATGTTGTTTAAAAGATGTGCTGAGGAGTTCCTTTCGCCGTTTCTTCTCCTCGATGTTAAAGCACCTTTCCGAAACGATAGTAGAAACAAAAAATGACGCGTATAAGTGTATTTACAGAAGAGCTACATGATTAAATGACTTCGAATTTGAATTTGACACTTACATTATTTATAAAATTAACCTATAAATAAATAAGATACATAAAGGTAGCCGCTCATATTTACGATGAAAAGCAATTCTACCAGGCCCCGTCTTTTCTTGAACACATAAATATCAGCGTCATCATTCTCAACATCAACTTTATCATCGTCAAATAGTTAAAAGCCATAGTACTCTACGTACGTGCGTAAATATGCTAAATGTGGTAACAAAAAAAAAAACAGAGAGTCTATCTATCCATCTAATACGTAAACTATTCAACAGATTAAGATGATACTTATCTATCGAGATTAGAGTCGACTTTTAGGGCTCCTTTCCTCTGCATTACTTAGCACTTGTAACACACGGTGTATCAAAACCGGATAGGCACTATTATTAAATTATTACTTTTCCCTAAACAAAGTGAAGACAGATCTCGAGTACGAAATAAATTTGTAAGAAGCAAGCGGAGGAATCCTCATAAATTGTATAACAGAATTTCTGTTATACCCAATCAGTACGCAAGATCTCATAATTCGAAATCAATTTATGCTGAGAAACGTAAAATAAGTTTTCCTTTAATACTGTAATTGAGCCTGGTTTGTAAAGAACTTTTTTAGGAGTTTTTAGTTATTTCCGTTTAATACAGAAATAAATTATAAGAATGACGAAGGATGAACACGCGAACGTTTTTTTTATCCGTTAGCTCCCAGTCGTCCAGCCTCCAGGCAGCATGGTATCTGATGATAAAATATAAACTCATTGGCATTGATTCAACTGGACCTGTAACTATGCTGAGGTCTGGATTGGTCTCAGAATGAGGTAGTCCTCCATGCTGGGTAAATACGCATTGAGATTTAAGAAACCATCGAATACTCTCAGGTATGCAAATTCACAACGATTTTCCTTCACTAACTCGTGATAATTAAAACCAAAGTCTCACATAACGTCGAGACGATGAATAACTGCGTAATAACATTTTTGGTAACGACCATAACATGCTGAATATAATTCAAAATCAAAGTCAAATCTAATGGAGCTCAAATATCCTGTCATGCCGAATTAAGGGATACATTGGGGTGAGATAATTGCAAATGAAATATCCCGTCATCTTGGAATATACATAAAATCTAGTTAAAATCATTATGACATTGATTTAAACAAAGTCCTTTGTATTAAGTAGCCAAATTATGAACGCTGAGCGGAAAAGACTTAAGCTAGAAGCTTAGGAATAGTTACTTTCTTTGTCATAGACATCCATTAAAGAAATAATTTTAAATTGTTAAGTACTCCTTTGGAAGCTCCCATTTTATGGTTAAATATATTACTTCTCATATTGGCTTTATTTATTCACTCTTTATTCTAAACCTACAAATTAGATTACAATGAGCAGACTTCATTCATTCTCTATCAGTCAACTCTTGGCGATGGTTATAGGTTGGGGTAAGTGCTACAAGAGAAAATATCTAATAATAAATTTACATATATCATACATAGGTACATATAAATTACATATATAAATATAAGAAAGAGCAAAGAATAAATCCTGACCAGGAGATTTGTTATCAGAAGTGGGATAGTTCTAAATGAGAATAACGATAGTGGCGTTTGGCATATTTTGTTTGAACAACAAAATGAAAACATGCGTGCGCTTATTGAGGCTATCCAAGCACCAAAGCCATATTACCATATAAGCTCGATAATGACGCAAGATCATGGTGTGCGACAGCAGATTTATGTTTTTCTGAAAATCCACCTTGTGGCGGTCAACTTGTTTTGGCTGTTAGTAAAGCATTAAAAGGGATAGCTTCGACATGGCTGTCACAAATAGCATATCAAGAAATAACGTGAAGAATTTGAGGTACTTTTTACGACGAGACTTGTTTGCACTGAAACTTTGGCGGGTGGTCTCATTAATTTAAACGCTAATAAACCGAATGAAAAAGAAACGCTAGCTGCCTACACAAATTAATTAATGACTTCACTAACTAATCGTTGGAAAACTACAAGTAAAGAAGAAATCGTAACAGTAACTATGCTAGCCCACATATCGCAGTTTGACTCACGATTGCAACGTTTAGTATTTATGAGTCGCATCTCTTTGAAAGACAAATTGCAGCAAGAACTTATTGCTTTTTTACACTTAAAACGCAAAATAAATACTTTAAATTACTAATTATTACACCTAGCTGTTCTCCATGTACACGTCCAGCTCTCTTAGTGAAGAAGCGCGATGGTTCTGATCGTATGTGTATTGATTACCGCGAGCTCAACAGTAATACAGTCGCTGATCACTACCCACTTCCTTTAATTTGTGATTAAATCGCAAGCCTTAGTGGAGCCAATTATTTTTGGCAATTAAACTGTGCTAGCGGTTTTCATTTGATACCTGTACATGTAGGGTCTATAGAAACTACTGCTTTTGTAACACCGGAGGGAAACTGCCTTCACTTTAAATCTTGGGAAGTGCTCCTTCCTTAAGACGAAGGTAGAGTTCGTGGATTTGAGGTGGTTGATGGTCAGATCAAACCTAATCACAGATAGCTGGAGGCATTAACAGCTTTACCAGCTCCATAGACTGTAACACAGTTGAGACAATTTATTAGACTGGCTTCGTATTTTTGCCAGTTCGTTCAAAATTTCTCTCGCATAATGGTCCCACTTTACCGATTAACGTCATTGAAAGTTGAGCTGGTATGGAAATCAGAACATGAAACAATTCATCAAAACGTCATCTTCATTTGAACTAAACACCCTGTTTTGATGATCACGACCCCCAACTTCCGGTAGAACTTCACACCGATTAGCAGTTTAGTTTATGGTTCAATTCTATTTCAAGTGACGAACGATGGTAAATGCCTAAAAATTTATGTAAACGCAGAAAGTAGATATCACTATAATGAGCTCGAGGCATTTGTCAATTCCATCAGACACTACAGGCAATGCCTGCATGGTAGGAAGTTGACTGACATTACAGACTGCGATTCTTTGAAATCGTTTGAAACTAAACGAGAATTGAACGAATTTTTATTTCGAGTACACGGAGATTAGCATACGTCTCATGTTAATTTCTTTTCACGCAATCCATTGTTGCCAGAATCAAACTGACAATGCCCTATGTAGAGTCAAAACGCATCGATGTTACAGATCTTTCTTAAAATTGGCTTCAAGCCGAACAATAGCGTGATGAAGAGGTTTTGAAACTTATAAGCGACTTAGAGACTGGTGAAATGTATGACCAAATATCTCAAACTTACGTACTCCGTTCAGTTATCCTTCACCGTAAGATTCAACGTAAAGCTAGATCGAAATGCTTACCTTACTTACCTCCTGCTCTTAGGTGGACAGTGATCAATATTCGACACGACTCTATAGTTCATCTAGATGCCGAAAAAACATTCACGCGAAAAGTTTTTTTGATTATTATTGCATTCCGGGAATGACACAGAACGTTAATAAAATTTGTAGATTGTTGTGTTATATGTAAAGTCACAAAGTCCCATTCTGGAAAGATCCAAGCTGAATTACAGCCAATACGAAATGTATCAATCCCATGGCACACGATATATATCGACGCGACCGGTAAATTCAACGGAAAGAATGATGAAAAAGAGTATATCTTCGTTCTAATTGACGCGTTCACAAAGTATGTCCTTCTTTACCATACAATGAACATAGACTCTAAGAGTAGTATGGACGCGGTTACTGAAAGAGTAGCTCTTTTTGAGGCTCCAACTTGTATCATTGCCGATCAGGGAAGATGCTTCGCTAGTAAATATTTCCGGTACTTTTGTGAAAGCAAAGTTCATCTCGCGCTAACGAACTAGTAGAACGTATTATGAGTGTTTTGAAAGCAATGTTAACTGCCGCAGAGACGAATTATAGTAGATCATGGCAAGATGCTATAGGTGAGATTCAGTTAGCTATAAATTGTACCGTGAATCGTGTTACGAAAGCGTCGCCACTCGAACTATCAATAGGCAAGGTCACCTTTATCGATGTAGCGATGTAAATATCAGAGTAGATATTGATGAAATTCATAAAAATGCATCTGACCAGATTCATAGGTGTGCACAGTATGACAAGATACGATTTGATGAAACAAAAGCGGCGATTTCTAAATTTTTCTTGGGTGATTTCATGTTATTATTGAACGAAGAACGTGTCAATTAAAATTAAATCAAAATTCAAAGGTCCGTTTAAGGTAATCAGATTTTGGATGGCGGTCGTTACACAATAAAAACTTTAGATTCCAATAGAACGTATAAATATGCACACGATAGGTTAAGAAAAATGCCTGTAGGTCATGTACCAGTCGAAGTTGATATTTGTAATGATCATGATGATGAGTAAGAAAAGTTGGGAACTCGAGTCAAGGACTCTATTGGCCGTATTAACTCCGACTGTACCAGTAGTTATGATGTAGTCGTAGCCCGGTAGAAATCGGTGTCTCTTGGGGCAACTCAAGTAGTCCGTGTGTGTCGGGTGTGCGATGCGCGTTTTGCTCTGGTGGAGGAGGTGGTCTGCAAAAACCGTAGTGTGTAGTCAATGAGTAATGTCAGTAAGTACAGTATGCTACTAAAGCAATGGCACAACAGATAAGATGTCACACGAATGGTCGAATATTCTAATCCTCAAAGGCCTCAAAGTGGTCATCGAAGTGTTGTTCTAGAAAACTTACCACTGACTGGCACTCAGCGTTGCTTGAGTTAAACAGCGATGCCTTACCAATTATTAACTATTAGACCATGAGCGGTTCACCCATTTCGGAGACGATTTAACGACTATTAAATACGTGAATTTTCTATATATTGTGTCAAAAGCTTGTTAAAAATACTCGACATACTCTTTTAACATGGCGAAATCCTGATGGATTCCATTCCATTCTGCTCTCCAGGGAAAATAAATTAGCATTAATTTAACACCTCTTCAACCTCCTCCTCAACACATCTTTTTACTTTTGCTTGTTATCATCCAAACAAGCAGGTCTTTAGAATATCACATAATTGTATAAGCGAATAAAACATTACATAAACTAGACCATTCTGTACCCTAATCAACACACGCGCTTATTAACATTAAACCTGCCTATACAAAAATGCGTTCGTACTTTTGCACCACGATGTATCTTAGGACAAACGCGAATTAACTATTTAGGTACTTAATTTATTCAATATATTAAATTTATAATCTTTATTTACTTTACTCTGTTATTTATGAACAACACAAACTTTTCAAAGTGTAAAATTAGGTGTGTTAAACATGTACAAAGGTCTTACAAAGGTTTTTCAATTTCAAGATAGCAACAATTATTATGAAAATATTAAATTCTATACACATATAGAAAAATATTACTTACATAATATGTTGGCGTGTTCAAAGAAACAGTTTTAGTATAATATGCGTAGTGTATGTCAAAGAAATCTTCAGGTTTTGACCAACATAATGATTGACTATGTACTGTTGGTTGACTAACGCCGGCGAATTCTGACTATTAATTATTAACGCCTTAAGGAAATAAATTCTAAATAAAAAACTGTAAGTAGATTATGTCTGTCTGAATACTGATCACACTAAGACCACTGAACAGATTTAATATAAAATATGAGCTTAAAATATGAATTAAAATCTAGGATACATTTAATCCCGGGAAATACATCTGTTCCAGCAGGATGGGACATAAAAGTAAATACAATATTAAATTACGGGGGCGTTAAATTAAATATTCACTGCTTGGCTATTATGATAAATATATATGTTTCTGATTTACAAAACTATAAAATCTTATTCCTAAAATTATGCGAGTGCCGTTTATAAACATAAGGCGTAGGTTTTCAGAAGCAAAGGTGGGGGTGCAATTATATTGGCCGTCATTGAAAATATAACATCTGCTTGTAGCATTGATCCACGATTTTGTTTTGTGAGTCCGATAGATTACACTAGTACAAGGGGCGAAATCATTTGAGCGTTTCCGAGCTTCGAATGACAATTTAAGCCTTCACGAAATTGTTATAATCAGACAGTATAGGTTAAGCTACGTAGCTTCGGGACCAAAATAAATTTGTACACTCGGGTTTTGTTACTAAATAAACATCGCTGGAAATTAATTCGCACTAAATCTGTGGCGGATTACGCTTCAAGATTTTACCAGGAGAGACGGGGAGATATACAGTGAACCACAATCTCTTGGAACCAAAAAAGACCAACTTGTAGGATTACGTAATAAAGTTGTACGAACATTAATCAGTGGAGAGATGGGATGAAGGACAGATGTCGTGGATGCCGCAATTTGTCGGGGCTCTTTGATAAGTACGCCGACAGCGCTCCGTGTGGCAGTGACGTGAACACCCCACAATATTACGTTCATGACATGTTTAACATGCTCTATTAGTTCACCTGTTTTTAGGGTTCCACACATTCGATAAACAAAATTCAAATGATCACGTAAGTGCTTCCTTTCTTCATCTGTTTCAAACGATTTTCTCTGAATATCGTAGACGAAAAAAGTTGATAATTTCAACATGGGTATGTATAGAATTAAATGATTAAGTGAGGGAGAGATACCGTTAATTTAATTGAATGAAAATTTTATGCAATATTAGAGTGTAAATTACAAGGTTTAAAAAATATTTTTGTACATAGGAGCTGTATCGACGATTACTGTTGTGCACAGATCTACAAAATTTAATGACATCAAAACAAAGGGTGTTTACAAATATGTAATGCATGACCACAATCCCACCTGATAATATGTGGCGATGAAGTCTAATATTTAGAACGCATTAATTTATAAAAGACTATTCGCTCTCCACTTGTAGACTTCCACATTGTATACAGTAGTAGAGAACACAGACGCAGGCAAGCTATTCCAGTCCATTGCACTGCGCAGAACAAAATGTCGACGCAAACCAGAATTTATTTATTCTGTTTCTCATAGTTTTTTACAAAGTTTCCAATAATTGTTAAACTTTAAAAGAATACTCAAAAATCAAACAATAAAACAAAAGTGAAATACATTTAATACTTGTAAAAAACATGTCCTGAAAAAAATTCTTGTCCATCGTACAGCAACAGACATACCCATCCTCGTTATTTACTAACCTGCATCACTTATTGAACATAAACGAGTTAAAATGTATGTTACAAACCACCCTTCACGTCAAACAAACGGTTATTTGAACGAAAGCCACATAACATACGTACTACATAAGCACAATCATAAAATAGCCAACGTGCCTGTAAATTAGGGATGTCATGAAATCCTATAACCGTAATTCAAACTATTGCATATCCGTAAATTCTCACGACCTTAACCATTCCCCATGCAAATGTTTCACATATTTGTAGGCAAGGTCAAAGTTGAAGGACAACCTTAATTATTCACGTTTATATTTCACATGTAATAATAAATAAAAATCTAATATTAGTTACTGATATCAACAGGATATCCGAAAATCCTGTTAAACTCTTTACTGTAGCCTAGCTAGCACTTTCTTTCTAAGATCAGTAAAATTGTCAATGAAATTAATTAACTGTGTTTTACTGTGTATTTGAAATATAAGGTGAGCAGTTAACAAAGAGATTTAATACTGACTTTAAGGCGTCTGTAACGCTCATGATGAAACATGGTGCACTTACCGTAATGTGTGATTCCTGACTGTAAAAATAAAAAAGATCTGATATCTCTTATCGCCAACAACCCTATTATCAATTACCAGGAGGCAGTGAACGACAGGTGTCCGCCCCAGCAATTTGCACCGCGCCCAAGACATCGACAGATTAAGTATAGCAGACATTTTGGAAATTATACTTAGTGGGATGTCATAGAATATTGTTTCCTTGGTTACTGGGAGAAATCATTACAAAGCCTTAGATGGCCTATTGTTTCCTTTCCCTTTGTCGCATTGTTTATTACACATAAACAGTTATTGCGGTGCGCGAGCTAAAGAATTGAATATAAATATACCACAACAATATCCCGCGTTACATATTCCGGCTTCATATCTGTGTTACAAGTTACTGTATTGCAAATATAATGAATAAAAAAACTGATCAAGTACGAACGAGCCTCGTGTGGAACAGGGTTCGATGCTATAAATATATTTGGAAGGAAATATTTAAAACTTGACCTTTACAGGTAAACCTGTAAACTATGGATGTAGACTAATTATATAGACAAAACATCAGAAACTCTTATAATGGTTAACTTTGTATACGACAGCGATCACCCTATATTTGTTATACACGATGCATATAAATGTCAAATTTTCTTAAAAAGGGATACAATCAGAAACAAATATTAAATTGCTATTATAATTACAATTATTAAATCCCAGAGTTGACATGTATTTAAACTTTTAAAGATATGTCAAAGTATAGCTTGTAGGTAAAGGTTATAAGTGCAGACATCAAATATACATTATATCTTTAAAATGTATTATTTAAACTATCCACAACGATATCTACGTCTTTTGCATCTTTATCGATTAATCTCAAAGGGTTCTGTGTGCTTACTATTTTGTGACAGTTAATAAAACATACTGTTTTGTTCCTGCGCTTTTTATTATTTAATTTAGTAACAGCGCAAGCGGAAGACTGCTGTCACTCTGTTTAGAAGCATATTCCTAATATAGCATCCACATATATCTTAAAGGAACTAATATCGCCGCGTATCAAGAGTGCGAGATACTTTTATGGACAAGATTTCTCATTACAGATCGTGGAACCGAACCTGGTAACGTAAACAGGTGTGCTTTTCAATATTGCATTATCTTCATTGACCGCACTCTAGTTTATTACGATTTTAGAGTTCTAATAACTAATTATCGAAAAAAAAATCGAAGACAACTAACTAAAGGGTACGTCAGTGGGCACGGACTTCGGCTTGACCCGCAGTATCTATGTATATCTCGGTTGCATTTTTAACACGATTCATAAACAATTCATCTCGAGTCCAATCACCCTGTACCCTGTTGAATAACGGCCGACTTGATAGCGTCCGATCCGTTTTATTGACGATCATTTGACTCCGTATCAGATAGTTTAACCCCGACGGTACTCGTGCATGGTGGTGGGGTTCCTACCTACTACTTCCACCCTCACTTATATCGAATCCCTAAATTTATTTTGGTGACTCGTCGCGATGTAGGAAAGCAAGTTTAGAAACGAGAAACTATTTCCTTTTAAACCGTATACGCCTCCATGATATCTTTAGTATGGCGGATCACGTAGCTCATTTGCCCAATTTTGACCAAAAAAGCCGAGCCGATTAAAGTTTCTTGCCAAAATGACCACGCAGACAGTGACAAAAAATTAATTGTATTTCTATCTTTCTTTTAATCAAGCATGACCTACATGACGCAAGAGTGCTTTATTATGAGTCCCAGGGAGAATGAAGTTTACAATTCACTAATATGTAGTAAAAATCCTCTGTCTTCGGCACAAATAGAAAATATCAAATCCCACCAAACACTATTATAACCTAAGATACACTTAAAGTCAACGACGCAGCATTACAAGAACAAGCTGATCGTAGCGTCTGCTGTTTTGCGAAAGATGTTTGATCAATGTTTTTTGTCGTTATCGTCTACAGCAATAAATAAGTATAATTTTATATAAACATTAAACAAATAATATTACATTTCAAGGCCTTGCAATTTATAATATTCTCTATAAAAAGACAAAGTTAAAAGCGTCATAGAGGCCGACTTAACCGACAAATGTGTGGTGTGACCTAATAACATCATATTCACAATATTTCCGCGTAACAGCTGACATCTGTATCCTAAATTAAATTTAGGCATCATTTTGCTACATGTATTTATAATAACCTATTTGTTATTAGCAAAAGGTATTTTTTTTAATTTGAGAGAGTAACCGGCTGACGTGTCTTATTTTATTTTCGGCAACCAGGCGGCGAACCATAGTAAAATAATGTTATATTTTGCAATAAATTGTCTCTAATAATATCATAATAGTTTACTGAAGTACAAGTAACACAATGACTAGCTATTTAGACCCACCCTAATAGTCAATGTGTTGGAATAACCATTGCTTCACTTATTAGCAATAGTATTTAGCAGTTATACTATACAAGAAAATAACATACTTTTAAATTTTTACAAATACCTGGATGAAAGGGAGATATGATCCAAAAATAAATACTAGATGATACATTTATTACATGCATCAAGCTGAATACTTCATCCCAGCTGCTACCAACAAACAATCAGAACTTTAGTAATTTTCGAAATTCATAATATTAACTTTTTTTTTAATCAATAGTTTTATTCCTATTCAGCCAGAAAGTGTTACAACAAACTTCTACACTAATTACTTCGCGTTCCATATGGATAGCTCCCAGGATGTAATGCGTCCACAAATATGTCTGGATTGGCATATATCACATACCTGTGAGTATTATGAAGAGCTATCAAGTATGCAGATTTCCTCAAGATTTTTCCTTCGCCGAAGCGTCAATTTGTTACATGCAATAAATCAGATTAATTAAATATCAAACACTTTTCCTTATAACATAAAAACGTAGTAACCGAAATTTACTGACATGGAATCGATCAGTAATGTAAACGTAAAAGACGAGATAAATACTTCCTCTGATGTTTGTGATATCTCATTTATGTATGTCTATGCCCATAACCCTGTGGCAGGGTTTATTTATTATTCTTATCATGTCGATGGAACATATAAAGGGAGGAAGAGAGAAAGAAAAGATAAAGTTATTCATAATTACTTTAATTCGGATTGGCTCAATATCCCGGCCACGCGTACTTCATTTCCCTCAGCGGCCATAAATTCTTGATGTGCGCGGCTATCGTACCATGATTACATACAGATTGTATATTACACTGCTTTTAGTAAAAAAACTCCAACTTAACATACCATTTGTTTTGAAGAATATGCGCAGGAAATGTACGAAATAATTTCTTCTTCAAGAACAAAGTGAATAGAAACTTAATTTAAAAGTTAGTGTGTTGAACAACTTATACTTCAACACCACTGACCATCGAGTAGACTGTTGTCAAATATTAAATTATTTTATGTAAAATATAATACCATATATTGCGTGCGAAGCATCTTAAAAGATTCCCAGATGGGTCAGAGACACTCAGATTTCGGCGGAAGTTGTTCAAATATTAAATATATTGATATTTAATGACAAATGGAAAGAAAACGATCAGCATTTCTCACACGAAATGAATGGCCTTACTTGTGAAGCTTTTTGCTGTTACTAATAAGTTGGGCGGTGAGGAAAACTTTTGCGATTTGTTATTTACGTATCTTCCTTTTGTTATATAGGACAAACATACTCAAAGTTAGTGTAACTTTCGCAACATCAGGTCCAGGTTTTATCACTCGGGTGTCATAAAATCAGACAATCAAATAAATTTTACAACGCGTGAGGAAAACACAATAAAAACGGAATATACTTGTGCGTTTCAGGTTTCCGGCTTCGGTGTTTGATCTTTTAGAATTTACGCAATGTAAAGATCACACGTTCTTGCAAGGATATAAATCTTATAACTATGTTAATTATCAAGCTTTATAGTCCGAGGCCGTATCTATACATTAAACATTATTTTGGATACATTATCTGTTACGACATGACGCTGAAACCACTGAATAGGTGGTATATATATAGGAATATAGTGGACCTGTTTATACATGGTCAACGTTTACAACAACAGAAAATGGATGGGATACTTGTAGTTCTTACGACCTAAGCAATGACGGTCGGAGACTGGTTAAACAGAAACACCATTCCCGTAAAGAGGGTCATAAAACCTTACGTTCTCGAACTCAACGTTACGAGCTGCAAATGATTATCAGACAAGGGATGAAGGTCCCGAAACTGATTTCCTACGTTTAAAACTATGTCTGTGTAGAACCACGAATGTTATTAGGTTTCGTTAATTCATATTTACCAATATTTTTATAGTTACAGCTCATTGCAAATATATTGATAACTTACGAGTGTATACGACTAGGGATCTTGAGCCCCTGAAAGAATGAAATGTTTCAAATGAGGATTCCCTGTGTTGCTAGTGACATTGACATACACAAATCAGTTATGACAAATACCCATGACCCGAGAACAAATACTTATCTATTTTTATGTATTTTTACCAACTGTTCATCAGTATTATTCAAGATATTAGGCTCGAACAGAATTTAACAGTAGTTAGTTTTGACATTGAACCTTTGTTTAAGTTTCCATTACCTATCGCTTACAAGTAGTTGTTAGTATACTTACAAGTAGTAATTATTTATGCTTGCGGAGTACGTTACATTATAAGAACATTGTTTCTTTTGTGGACTACGGTGTGACACTGAGCTGTCCCGTCGTTACGGTAGTATCAAATACGTGGGTGGAACACTTTGAAGACAAGGCTAACGCTGTCGGACCTAGCTGTCTTTATGGAAGAAATCTATAGACGCGAAATTATCGTCCATATCAAAGGGAGAAAAAAGTCAAGTACAAATTTATTTAATTCATTTGAATTCTTCACATCTCAACGTTTACTTGCGCATTGGAATCAGCTGAGGCTGGCATACATGGATGTCACATTAGAGAATCACCCAAAGGTATGATAGGCCACTCCGTATACAGAAAGTCTACACACATAGACAAAAAGCGTATTGCACCACCATCCGAAACATCCAAAACAATATCAAAATCGTGAATACCAGTTATAGTTAAAATTTAAAACGCCGCGATCTGCCCCGGCCGAGCATCTACATGGTACTCCTTCACTCAACAGGCAGGATTACTACAAACTGCTCTACGTAGTCGGTAATTTACAAATACAACATCTATCAAAAATATATAACATTTGTTTCGGATGTATGAGTTATGATCGATTCTAAATTCTAGAGAGGGCTTGATACTTTTTAAATCATATGCAAAATCATATTAAGGAGTTTTAATGGATAAATGGATAGAATGAAATAACAAGTAACTTCATTAGCTCATCATGAATGAAGTTCTGATAGTAATTACGCGCAGCATATCCCCTTTTGAAGCGGCGTAATCTAATGACACCCACAGTTTGCTCTCGTTCTAGCTCTTTCCAAGGACAGAACTGTTAGTAGAGAGTCAATTCGAAATAAAGTGCGTCTTTAGACTAGTATAGCTATAGACTGTACACTGAACACATGGAAGAATCCCACGCCGTTGGCAGAAATCAATGTGTATTCTTCCAATTTAACTTATTTGACTCAACAGCAATCAAAAAAGCGTATAAAAATAGAAATTCTATTTTTAATTGAAGATTATATTTCATGACTTTAAGCTACCGGAATGATCGTATTGCTCTTCGTCAAACATATCTAAATAAGCGGTCGTATTGAACTGTTAATCAGAAATTTGGCATTTTTACTTTTTCATTCAATGGCTTAAAGGATTAGAAACCCGAACATACTGTTTTAACAAATATTTTTATATCAGGTACAGTAACAAATTATTCTAAATAAATTCTCCCGTCAGTTTGAACACTTTAGCCACCATTGTCTGAGTTATTTATTTATATTTTTTTTATGGGTCAAAAGCTCTGGCTAGACACATTATATGACAATTAAATACAGCATTATTCAATTGCTTACTCGAATTTTAAATGCCATCAGAAAACATTTTTGGATAACTTCAATTTATCTGTATCGAAGTATTGTCCAGTTTTTTTTGCAAATTCTGTACAAAGTGCGTAATACGAGCATTTTTTTTTTATTTAACTTGATTTTATGAAAAAACTTAACAGATTATCTTTTTGTTTTGTAAAACATAAACATTCAACAAACACATAAAACAAAAAGTAATACAGCAATTTCTGTACATAAATCTGCTGAAATTTTCGCATGTCTAGAGATAACTCAAAAACTACTTGACCGATCTTAATGAAAATTCGTACGCAGTGAAAACACGTGATTGCGCAGATGATAGGCTATATAAAGTCTGTTAGTATCTGTATAAATCTAAAATGTCTCGTTGTCTGTACATTCTATTTTTGTCAAATTTGATGATAAATATTCGTTTAATGGCACATGTCAGTGCGTTGAAGTCAATCCATTTGACCTTTTTAAAATTTTTATCCGTCTGTATGTCCCGTTATAACTCAAGAACGATTTGACCGATCTTAATGAAAATTGGTATGAAGTGAGATCCCGTGATAGCGCAGATGATAGACTATATATAAAATGTTGGTTAACCTAATGATGTCTAACCAAAGTAAAGAATATTAAATTTTTAATAATCATGTATATATAACTAATAGTTCCAACCGAACGAAGTCGGTCGGGGCCAGTCGGTCAGAGAATAAACGGCGATCATTTATTTATTCTATACCATTATTGCACACTATTGTACACCGCCTCCCCCCATTGTACGAACTATATTAATGTTACGTGTCAGGATCCGCAGGCTCGTAAAATGCCACAATAGTTCCGCAGAGACTTCGTTTCACTCTCACAGGCGCAGTAGCACTCGTAGATCGCAGGTCGATTTTACTTCGTCGGGAGAGAACTCTTCGCTATCATATTCGAAAACCGAATGCTCAGTGGGCAACCCTACCCGCTATTTATATCGATTTCCGGGCCTTCCAGACTTTTCTATACCTTCCAAAGAAAGTCAATAACAATACCAGGAAATCGACATACAATAAGTGGGTCAGGTAAATAGGTAATCTTCGCCTATGTATGCCATATTCGCCCTTCTGCCTGACGCATAAGGGTGAGAATGGCTTAAAGCGTTGCAGGTAGTTTTTATTACTACCTGGGATTTCTTTTATTGCCTCTATTGTTTCCGGCCGACCATTCCAGAAACTTGACAAGACTGACGCCCTCTTCTGGAAAGGCCGGCCTTTCCAGAAGCTTCGTAACATTAATGTTGTCCTCTACAGAAAAGCTGCCTGGAAGAGATCGCTACCCTAGCGATAAGCTCTTTTTTGCTGTAAAAATATTAAAAACAAACGTATACATCTGCCAGCAGGACAGTAATTTTACTTGTTTCGAATTAAAGGAAGTTCCTAGGTACCAAAAATATGCTAGAAGACATACAGCACAATATAACGGTACATGTAAATAACTGTAATACACCAACGCCGTAATTATTTTTCGCTCAAGTTGCTTCTCGTTACACCTGAGATGTATCTTAACAACCCGTATAATCGCTTCCTAAGCTGTCACATATCTCTCCTCGCATGAAAGCAGCGTTGGTAATATAAAAGAACGTAAAAGCCCTTTGTTTTCCGTTTCTTTTAGGCGTAACGTGAACGTAATATTTTATGGACTAGCTGGCCTGGAAAACGTTGTTTTGAAAAATTTTAATTTTGTTATTTTAAACACAGACTTGGTAACTTGACAGCGCGACTTGTCCATTCCTAATGTCGATGTGAGACATGGTTTCAGCACAACATATTCAAATATGTTAAATATGCTCACAACTGTTCAAATTGTAAATAATACACAATCAGACACAACACAATATAATAAATGTCATTCCAGTTTCCTTCCTATTGTATGTCGACCATAAAACGTTGTCAACACGAATCATGCTATTTGCCTTTTATGAACCCCTAAACAACCGTCAGAGCTCCATTAAGCAAGCTGAGTGACACCCATTGACAAAGATTTAAACCTATGATATTGTTTATTAACCATGGATACCTAACGTCCTTTAATTTCAACATTTTACGGTATACCTACATAGATAATTAAATTGTTATGTACTATTTATAGGTATTTATGTAGGTAGTATTTATACGTTTTCAGATGAGATGGTTTTACATTCTGAGATGCTCGGAGGTAAGAAGTTTCACAGCTCGACAACATGAACAGAGAAAAGGGGAGAATATGCTTAGGTCTTGTGGGATGGAAGTTTGAGCAGTGTTTTGTCGTGTGTGCGACGAGCAAAGAGGGTCGGGCACATCGAAAGCGTTCACGTACGTAAAAAGGAAACTTGGAGTTATTCAGGATATTAAGGTGGAGACATAATATACGTAATACGAATATTTCTACGGAAACGGATGGGGAGCCACTTAAGACGCTTGCGAAAATGTGAAACGTGTTCATATTTTCGGAGATTAAAAATAAAACGAATACAGAGGTTTTGTACTCGCAATGGGGAGAATGATGGATTGACGAGATTAATTTTAGTTTCGAAGGGTAAGAAGGTAAATGTTGTAGGCACTTGAGCGAAATGCAAAATGAATTCTTCGACCAAGGTCACTGACATGGGCATTCCAATTTAAGTTAGCATCGAGGACGACACCGAGATTTTTTACCTGGTCGACTTGAACGATATTGACGATAGAATTACAGAGATATCTACTACCAATAATGATCGCCTGTGATTTTTCAAATGATTCAGTCCAAGTATTTATGTTATCCAAGTCTTGATAGATTGCATCGATAAAACAACACACAAAAAACAACAGAATTGAAAGCGCCACTGAAATCAAGCAACACTGATACTGTGTGAGACTTGTTTTCAATCGGCCAAGATACGTCCTAAGTTACTATCAGAAGAGCAGACACGGTGTTATGATTAGCACGAAATCCTGATTGATAGGGACTTAGAAGATTATTAGATGAAGTATAAATATATAGTTAATTACGTACTAATTGCTTTGAAACTTTCGAAAGAGTTCAATAATGGGAGAATGACGAGGGATAAGAGATCTTGGGTAAGAGAATCACGTGGTCTAATTTACAGGATGATTCTAATTAAAGGGATGAAGACGCTTTAACAACCTTATAATGTATACTACTACGCCACTCCCCCGCGGCCTTTGCCTGTCCAATCATTAAAGATTTATGAAAAGAAAGCTTCAAAAACGATTCTGAAATCAATAGCGCATCAAAGCGCTGGTAATGATTGCCATAAGGTCAAGATAATACTTTGAATATTAATATTAATGTTATTAAGACAATTGAAAAAATAAATAAAAGAAGTCTGTTCACTCCAAGACTGCGCATCCGAACAGTAACCCACCGCGGTTCTAAAAGATAATGTAGAAGATGGACAGGAGAAAAAACTATCATCGAAAGCATTTACGTTATTATCCGTAATAAAAATCTAAATAAAAAAAATCATTCGTAAAACTAGAAGATGCAAACAAAATTAAATTTAAATTAAATTCACAAATTTAAATTAAAATTAAAACATAATTTTCCAATAAAATATTAATATATTAATTCACTTGCTTATCACTAGTACTGAAACCAATTGACAAAAATTTTGCATAGAGAAATAGCAACATTATTAACAATATCTAAAACATATATATCTGAAGAACAAAAATACTTTAATAATTATACTACTTATACAAAATCACAATAATACATTATGGCTTAATGTTACTTTTAACTTATACTATAATAATTGTTTAGTGTACCGCAATTACAGATATATTATGTATGAAATGTATCACACATATATTTCCATAATAATAATAATATAAATGATCAGTCCCAGTCTCAGAAGGTCAGGAAGTTACCCTAAATCCTACACACTACAAACTCGTCTACCTTCCAGTAAAGTGTGAATGTCATTAAAATGGGTTACATCGTTCCAAAGATTATACCGGTCAAACTAAAAGACAGACAGATTAAAAATAAAAATAAAAAGTTGATTGTGTACTTACGTCGCATGTGACATACCATAATGTAGTTGATTAAACGCAATTATTTTGAAATCACAGACATACCCTATATATTTTATTATATATATACATTAGGAATATTAAAAGAAAATGTAGCTCATGAAGGGTAAACAATATATCAAAAACCACAAAAATATATTAGGGAATCACTGAATGAAAGGGCTTGATTCAATGCCAAAGAGATTACTTTAATAAGGTTAATGGCATATCCGCCTCTACTTGACCACCATTAGAGAGAACGAAAATGATCCGTGTTTATATTATCATTAGCGCAATAAAATTGTGGAAACACAATTAATCGCATTGCTCTAGACGCTACGCAGGCATTATCTAGGTATGTTGGTAAGTATATCTGTTTGAGAGTAATAGTCCTCGACAGATTTTTGCCAATCAGGCAGTTGGCACAAGTACTCGTTGATATTTTGTCAAGGTTTTTATTGTACTCTTTGTTGTACCCGTATATCGTTCCCGGTGCACGTTGTAGATAAACTGTTACCATAAACAATGCAAGTTCAAAACATTTATAGTAACTGGAATCGTAATAACAAAATATTAACATGCACTAGAAACTGTCGACAACTATCATTTTGAAAATAAAAAGGAGGAATGATCAATATTCATGAGAAGTATGAAGCATACTTTTTCATCTCTTATATTACAAGTGTAATGTATTTGACAAAAGATATTTATATATATATTTCTTATTTAATTCACAAATTCAACCTTCGAATTAAATTTCATTTATTTACTTTTACGTCCGACAAGTAACCAAATTTTCCGTGTTACAAATTCCAACTTACTAAGTCCAGCAGTTTCAAACAGTAGTGAGAAAGGAACAAACAGTTACACAATAGTTTCTATAATAGTTCCATATTTTATCGTATGTACGCAATGCTAACAATTATCAAAGATATATATTAAGATTTCCGAGGGACTACGAAAGGATATTCTTAGAATTAGATTAGAGTCAAAAGCAATCTCCTTTATTGATCACGCTGGATCTTTCACGAAGCTCGCAGTCGTATCTGGATTTTCGGTACCTGAAAAAGGTGTTGTTTGTTCCTTTCCGATATAAAAGTTACCTCATAAAAATGTATTTTTAGTTACGCACACTTTATAGGTTTTGAACTTTAATACTAACAATAAAACTGTAAGGGAGCCCAATCTGTACATAAAATATTTTTGGAAATGTTAAAGTTATGTTATGATATAAAGTTCAAACTATATTTTTTTAAGTTTTCATTTCCGTGATTTGAATAGTTCATAGTATATTTGTAAATTGTAACCTGGGATACTTTTATCCCTGCAAATAAGAGTTCCCTCGGAATAGTAATTAAAAGTAAATATGATCATTTTATTAAGATTTTAATTCAAGTCTAATTCTTCTGAAGCCAAACGACAGTGGGTTACAAGTTATTAATAAAGACATTTGTACCAATATCAAACTGGTTTTTTACTTATTATTAAACCAAACCTTTCTATTAAAGTGCATTACGTTACATATCACAACCAATTTGTACATTCTTTATATAAATCTATATACCTGGAATAAAAGTTCAAGTTATTCAACTTAAATAACACTAGTCAAGGGAGGAATGCGAGCCTTTGAAATAAAACCTTTATTACTTTAGATTAGAGAAACATCTGGAATTTCCGCAACGCTTTCCTTAAGCTGTAGAGATCTTTTCGGTTTTCTAACTCTTATAATGTGATAAATTCTTTATTACAATATATACTGTAAATAGTAATAATTTTTAACGCTCAAGCTATCACAAAGAAACGTTTCAAAAATAAAAGAAAGAAAGAAAGAAAGCAAAGAAATAAAGGTTTCATCAAAATTTCATCTTAACTTTTATACTCGCAAGATTTAACCCAAATTTGAACCAAATATCTAACAGATAAAGTTAAATAAAAATTTGTAACAATCAAAAATATTGACAGTCCTTTGGTGATTTGCCTGAATAATTTTCTGGTTATTTACAAACAACATCTCAATTTCGCAAGGGTGTCAGCTGCCGCTGTCACATGTAAAACCTTCGTTCACATAAAAAGTTTCCTTCACATAAAACCAGCTTTTATACCCATTCCTTTTCAGTGCAGGTGGTTAGGTTAAATTAGTTATGGACTCGCTATTTTCTCATGTAACAGATTCTAAAATATTTTAATATAACTAATAACAAATTCTAAAACATTAAATTCTCAAACATTTTAAACAAATAATGTTACTTAATATGCATAATATTGTTAACAAATGTACCTATGTAAATATTTACAAACAAATCATCTTTGTGTTTGATACATTACATTATTATTTAGGGTAGGCGTTAGTTATATCACAGTATGAAAAAATATCGGAATTATTTGGTGTCTTTCATAATGTTTCGTCGTCGGATTTATTTATGATATAGGCAATTGGATTTTTCACGCTCAAGCCACTGAGATGTAAGTGGCTGGTTGTTTTTAGACGAGTTGTTTTTTATTACTCGAGGGGAAGCTATAGAAACAAACAACTCGTAATAAATCAGCGATTATTCCAATTTCGTCCTTGTCAGAATCAAAACAAACAGATCAAACCAAACTTTTAGAGATATTTATTACACCAAGTGCCTACCCAAACTATATTATATTGTACCATAATCTAAAAATACGGTGTAAACAACTTGTAGATATTGCTGGTGTACATCAAGGGGACATTGATAATATTATACGGCCCATAGCTTTGATCGTTCGGTACAATCGTGTCTTTAGAATAGGAATTGTTTCACAGTTCTGTTTATTAACGCTTCGAAATCCAAATACAATAAGCAAACTTCATAATGAGATTACTGGAATATCTAGTATATATACACAGTAACTAACTCACTTGAACTAAGAAGAAACGCAAAATTGCACACACGCAGGATAATACAAGTATCTAAATAAATAATAATAAATAAATCTAATCAAAAATTAGATTATTTTAAACATTAAAAACAGCTTTTGAACCCTAGCGAATGTAAATGTATATAAAAAAGGGAATATAATCTGATTTACAAAATCTGTCAGTAAAATAGGTTTTTCTCCATCGTGATAAAAAGAGGCAATCCAAGCACTCAGCTTGAATCAAACTCGCTTCAGTAGGCAAAACTGCATTAATATGAGCAACCAAACACCTTTGCTTTTCTATACGAAATGAAGAAACAACTTTGTAAACTATGTAGCCAATACGACCATCACAGTGGTCATTTAAAAGCCGACTTAACCAAGAACTGCCCCGAGCATTAGACTTTAAATATGGTACTTTGATTATATAGAGGATTTTTATTTATTTATATTTTATTCTACAAATAGTAAAAGGAGACAATTGATTAACTTAATCCTTCTACCTCTGCTATTCAGTAATAAATGCTAGTGAGAGGTTGTGTGTGACGCAAATGTAGGTGCCACACAGTGCCAGATCAAGATAATTATACATAATAATATGAATAACACATACTCAATATAAACCTATTATAATGTAACCCACTATGTAATATAATATAAACATACAATATTTTCACTTTCTTCAACACATACCCACGTATAATTTGAATTATACAAACAACCCCTTGATGCTTTTATAACAGGCAAACGTCGAGGTTAATATTCAAAGGTAAACGAGCCTAAAGGCACGGAATAAATTAAACCACCCACCAACTGCCCACCGACTGACCTATTACTTCCCTCAGCATCGAACTAGTAATTTACGACGTTGTACTAAGTTGATGGATCGCCAATCTACAAGTAAACTGTATACAGTGTGTACGTTTTAACGTGTTAATTCTGTTATCTCACTAATAGAAACTCAATGCTGATTCAGTGACACGATAATTGAAATAATACTGTTAATCGATGTATTTAGTGCATTGAGTTTAATTAACCATAAAATCACTACTGATTATAATCAGTAGTAGTTAAATTTGCTTTTCCAAAACATTCAGTACAGATGCATTCCTAAAATGTACAAAAGTTAAGGAATATAATATAAAATTACAAATACATTAACAGAAATAACAAAACAGTTTTATTTTAAAAAATATATAATTTACAATTTTTAATTCCTTGACAAATGAAATATTTACCAAATTACTTTTTACTAAAAACCTTCGAAATTCTAGAAAAGATTATATAATGTATGTCTAATTTTAAACAATATACCTACGCGATCAATGACTCTTTAAACCACAGTTTAATATAGGTCGGACGACCCTCGCTTAATCCTAAATCCCCACATCCTTTTAACCATAGACCACTCATGTATTATTCGATGGCCAAAAGCACCAAGAAGGAAAGAATTAAATTTTCAATTTAACAAATACCACCTTTTTCATTTCAACATATTTGAATTATTGTTGTTATTTTACATACATACGCCGTCTCTCTGGATATCTCGAAGGCCTTCGACAGAGTCTGGCATGCTAGCCTCTTAAGCTTTCAGCGTATGGTATTTCCTCTGACCTTATCGGTTGGGTAAAGGACTTTCTGAGCGAACAATCTCTCCAAGTTGGCGTCGATGGGTGTTCATCACAATCGATGGCTACCAACGCTGGAGTACCTCAGGGGTCCGTTCTGTCTGCTAATCTATTCCTGTTGCATATTAATGATCTGCTCAAACCTCGCTATGAGAGATAATGAGAGATACCTCCCTAATCGGGCCAGTAGGGACGAAATACAGTCCGAAAGAGAGGCTATGGTCAAAACGCATGAATTTTTCACTTCGGGCAGTGTCCGAATGGGGCGATGCCAATCTTGTGATATTCAACGCCAATAAAACACAGACGTGTCTGTTCAGCGCCAAGAGGATCCCATTCATCTTGGCTCCTACTTTTCAGAATGTATCCCTAGAATGCACTAACCGTCTTCAATTGTTGGGAGTCGAAGTTTCTTCGAACCTCAACTTTGGTCAGTTCATCGAGTCCAAGACTAAAGTAGCTGCAAGGAAACTTGGGGTTCTTGCGAAGGTGCGGCGGTACTTCACACCAAAACAGCTTTTAACCCTGTACAAAGCTCAAGTTAGACCGTATGTGGAGTACTGTTGTCACATTTGGGCTGGTGCTGCCAAATGTCCTATATCAGCATTGGACTCGATGGAGAGGCGTGCAACGAGGCTCATTGGTGACCCACATCTAGTCGGAACCAATCTGCAAAGCCTTGAGCACAGGCGCAGGGTTGCCAGCCTCTCGGTCTTTGGAGAGTGTGCGCAGGAATTATTCAAAATAATTCCCCCATTGCCATTTCTCCATCGAACAACTCGACGTACGGCGGGTATCCATCCTTACGTAATGAACGTACCACCTATACGGACGGCGCGGTTTGCGTCGTCATTCATTGTGCGCACTGCAAAGGCCTGGAATAACTTACCCGCGTCAGTGTTTCCGCCTTCTTTCAACGTAGGAGTATTCAAGAGGAGAGTGAATAGGCCCTTATAAGTTAATGCGTTCAACATCTTATGACTTCATCACCACTTTCCATCAGGTGGGATTGTTGTCAAGTATTAACTTATTGTATTTAAAAATAAAAATAAAACATATTTATCAATAGGCTTGTGTGATGTTTTGAAACATCCATGTAAAATCTTCGAGCAACTTAGAACTAACGAGACCTAAAATTTATAATTTTATAAATTGGATTGAGCTAAGTTTCAAAGTCACAAAAATAAGTACAGCAGCAAAATAAGTACATAACATTGGCGTACTGTTGGCCAGGTACTTACTACAATCATCGTTAATTTCTCCGTATCTACTGAACAACAAAAAATTTGGTGCTCGTGATATGGAGCTGAACGATCCGAATAACATTTTATCAACTATAAAATGACCGTATAAGAAAAAAAAATGCCTAACACACCACATGTGATATCAAAAGAGGCTCATCATCATCATATCAGCACGTTATCACCCACTGCTGGATATAGGCCTACCTTTAATTTTTGCCAACCTCCTAGATCTCGTGAATTTCGTATCCCAGCGACCTTGAGGATGTCATCGACCTATCGCGCTTTTGGTCGCCCACGACTATTCTTTTCCTTGACCTCGGTCACCACTCGGTCAGGGCGTTACTCCATCGGCTATCATTACGTTTGGCCAGGTATCCTGCCCAGTTCCAATTGAGATTTATTGCTCTGTCCCCGACGTCGCAGATTTATTCCGAGCATGGCTCGCTCCATTGCCCATTGTGCAACTCAAATTCAGTGCAGTCTCCTTAGTGAGCGTCCATGTTTCGGCGCCATATATCATAGTTGGCAAAACACACTGGTTAAATATATGTGTCTTCAGACTTTATGGGATTTGGTTTGACCGGAGGATATCTTCTAACTTTCGAAAAGCAGCCCATCCAAGCTGAATTCGTCTTAGAATCCCCTTGTCCGAATGCTCCTTTTCAAAAGATATACCTAACAATTCCAAGATAATTGCTTCATCACCTCCAACTCGACATTTCCTATTTTGGCAGTTGGGGTTAGCAAACAAGTGTCATTCAGCGTTACCTTTCGCTTAGCCATGTTCACCTTAGACACACCGGTAAGGAAGCATAATTGAGATCTTTAAGCATAACTTTGAGATTCTCGATGTTCTCTGCAATAACGATCAAGTCATCTGCAAACCTTAGATACGACAGGTAGACACCATTGATATTGATACCTCTTTATGTGCGACACAAATTATGTACTTTTGGAATAATATTTAATATCCCAACTTTCGAATCTGTGGAGCTTAAAATTTTATCGCTATTTCTACAATCCACAGACATATGAAACCAATCACCAGACAACAAAGACACGCACGATTCTTGACGAAAACCTTCGACAGAAAAGATAGAAGGACAGAAACAACAATACTGTAGCTACAACCGTCGAGAAAAATTATAGAAATATAATAATAACCTAGAAAGCTAGCGAGATAGGTAAAAACATCGCTATGTACATGCATATGCGATGGAGTGTAGCTTCATCCATTCTTGAGTTCAAGTTAATCTTCGATGCTCGTGGTACACCCCGCTTAATAAACCTCCTGACTGGATCACTGGGCCTGTAACACCCAATTTAATTTTGACAAAATATATATAGTATATATATTTAGTAGTAGTATAGAGTAGCGTAGTAGCGTAGTATAGAGTCCTTTTTCCATCTGACTACCAACCACCTTTGTCCTAGAATTAACCGGGAAATGTTTTGTTAAGTGTTTTCATTTGCAATGCACCAGCGATGCATTTAGTGTAATAGACACTCCATAGAAGTTGACCACTTATCATCAGGTAGGGCTGTCTGTACGATTTTCATTGAAATATGTGCTGATGGATTTCCACCGGTAAAGGTAAAGTTGAACGTTACCTAAAATCCTATTTCGAGTACCGACGCCAACCAGAGCCAAAGTATCTGCTCCCCATTGTATTCCAATCTCCAAAACCAAATATAGGAGAATTACAATTCTCTCCTTATAAGGTCGATCAGGTTAAGCCCCTAACACGACGAGTCATTTGGCAGCTGCCTCAAGAAGGATTGTGGTAGCTAGCCGGCAGACTGCACGGAAAGATAATTATACCAGTAATAATATTAATGACTTAATAATAGTATTTATAATAGTATCCTTACGCAAAACCTTTCCTTCAAGCAGGCTGGCTTGTCGCCTCTTAAGTCTTACGACACCCTGTTCTGCCAGGATGTAATTGGGTCAGTATTCTAGGTCATCCCAATACGGCTCTACTTTAATAATATAATTATATCGAAAAAGAAAACAAATGAAATCGAATTTCAAATTCTTGACGGTTTCAAATAAAACAAAATTATTATTTTAGAGAACATTCGGTATGCCACTTAGGAGATACTTGAGTGGTCAGAGTTAAATTGAAAAGTTTCGACATACTTGTTATAACTTCCAGAATAATTTGAGAACTCGTCGCTATGTCGAAAACTTTTATTAATATTTCAGCTTGTTCTCATGAGTATAAAACATTGAGTTAAATCGAACATTAACTTGAGTTCGTCAGAAAAAATTAACTTAGGTGCGTGCATATATTTTGAATTCAGCTGTCACAATATAACTTCTGCCGTTTATGACCTACTTTAGACAAATATCTAAACCGTTGGTGAGTGGCTCAGATTTAAAATAATGACACTATCTGAGTAAGATCACCTCAAGGGTGGTAGGGCTTCGCGTTTAGCATTATATTATTAGTATTATAGTCATTGATATTATTACTGGTATTATTATCCTTCCGTGACGCCTGCCTTCAAAATAGGAAGAGATTTTCAATGGTATTTTTTGTTTCTTACCTCAGATCTTCGTAATTTATTAACCGATTTGGAAAATTCTTTTTTTGTTTAAGATGGTGATGGTCCCGTTTGGTCTCATTTAAATTTGAGGAAAAAATACTACGCCTAAGATAAAAATAGGACATGTAACCAAGAAATTCACCGACTACAAATTGAGATCGATTTTTTCTTTTTAAATATTTTTTTATGGTAATAGCCGACAAACGAGCAGACGAACGACCTGATTGTAAGTGGTCACCGTCGCCCACGGACATCGCCAAGACCAAAGGAATGCGAAATTTCACACTATGAAAATTTCAATGCAAAGATTTTAAATATTTACTTGTTCGTTTCATTTACTTTCAAATTACAACGGTGATTGAACGCTAAAAAGTTTCACTTCAAAATGAAAATTTAGTATACATGGAATTTCTACTATCGTACATCGTATTTTACCACAAATATACAAATTGCGCCAATTCATTTCATACTATCACATATATGATCAAAGATTACTTTAGGTATCTACCCCCACCATGCTGCAGTGTAAACCAGCAATTAGTTTACAAAAACTAATCATCATTAAGATCTATCCGAAATTTTTGGAGGAAATCCACAAAGTACCAACATTTAATGAGGTTTTTTCGAAATATGTCCGGCTATCATACTATACACGAAGAACGTAGAAAAACCCATACAAACTAAAAGCATGTAGTTATTATAGTCGGTAGTGTCTGCGCATTTTTCGTTGTAAAGATGACCCACATTTGATAGTATTTCCAATATAATTAATATTGTGATTATTAAGCACCTTTTTTACATACTTAACCGTCTGATGACAAAGGTGAAGAAACAGTTTTTGATGCCTTAAGTTTTATTATGACTACCAGAGAGTTACAATTATTTCTGCGTGGGAATCGCTAGAATCTCGTAAACAACATTTTGAAGATCACGTCTACGTGCACGTCTCCTTGTAGAAGAACGGTTTAATTTAAAGGGGAAAGCAAAAGTAGAAAATGTAGCATTAGATACAATAAATAAGAGGAGTGCTTGACGTTTCAAGATAGAGGCCCCAGATTTTTTCTAAAAAGTAAACTACTAACTTTTGCTAAAACAGATTGCACTGCTAGAAATAACCTTGAATTTATTAAAATTCCTGACGGTAGTTTACTTTGAAACTTTTATTGGTCACTAGAGATTACAACATAGATTTCTCTGAAGCTGCGCCGACAGTTAATTGTTCGTTCAAGTAAATGGCTAATGAGTGCCGTGCGGCAGGGTTCGAGGTGAACCTAGCAAATTCATAATTATAATTCATATACTGCCAGATGGTATAACTTTACTGTTCAGTATTAAACAGCAGGTAATTTTGTAATCTTACTTATGAAACCCTCAGCTGATTCCACGGTTTATTATAACACTATTAAATATGGTGATAAAATATAGTAATTAATAACAATCGTGGCAAATTTAACCATAATAAATGGGTATATTAAGGAAGTAATAGTTACCAAAATCATCTTAACTCGAAGTCAGCTGCAATTTTAATTTGTGAGATTACAGAATCACGGCACTGTATTGTGATAAAAATAAAATCAATTTATTTATATTAATGTGTTTATAACACATTTAACGATAGCTACGAGGTAACTGAACCAAGTGGTTTGAATGTCGGTGTATCGCGCGGACGGCCCATGATCGAACCGTGCACGCGCTCTCAATTTGTTAGAAAATTAAAATTTAATTATCACATATTTCCTTCAATCATTAATCATAATATATTCTATCGATTGGGCATAGGAGCAGTCGATCGAGAATAAAACCGATTAAATAGGATGACAGCACCTTAATAACATGTATTTTTATATGATTGGGTCTCGCTTAAAGCGAATTGTTTAAAGGAATTTTGTGTTTCTAAAAGAACATGGCTTCAAAATACTTACAGATAAACCTTTTTCGTCTGTCCTCGTTATCAGAAATACTGTAACGGATCCAACAACGAGCAGTACTGGTCTCTTAGGTTAGTTATAAATAACCATAGATTTTGTACGTTTTGTATGTTAATAGCCGACAAACGAGCAGACGAGCCACGTGATGGAATGTGGTCACCGTCGCCCATGGACATCAAGAAGACCAAAGGTATCGCTGGTGCGTTGTCGGTCAGGAAATAAGATAAAGGTAAGAAAAAGATTAGACTTCCAAGCCCCCAGCCGGAACACGACGAGTCGTTTGGTGGCTGACTCAAGCACGAGGGTGGTAGCTAGCCAGACGGGCTTCACGAAAAGATAATAATAACAATAATAATAATATTAAGGACTTAATAATAACATTAATAATATAATCTTTACCCGAAGCCCTACCACCAAGCAGGCTGACTTCTGTCGCCTCTTACAACACCCTGATCTGCCAGCATGGGATTGGGGGATGTATTCTAAGCCGCCCCAATACGGCCAGAATCCCACTAGTGTGTTCCACTCATAGACAAGTAATGCTATAGACAATCTGAAATAGTCCCTTTCATATGTACAGAAAACTTGTCTTTGTCTGCATATACTTTTATCAAAAGAATTTTTGTTAACTTTTAGTTGCTACAATTTAAAATGTTATATAAATAACAACAGTAAGATTACTTACGGCTTGCGTTTAAATCAAAAGTAAACGTGTTAAAATGCTTTGAAATATTCTAGGAAGAATATGACATATTTCATCGCCCGTGTGACCACGCCGTCGAGTAATATGTCAATGGTCGTAATGCATAGCGTTGGACGGCACGTTCAATCGCTACATTCATATCAATAAATAAAACTAGGCATAAATAGGGCAATATCGAGGTGAATTGCACTCGATAATTACTGCAAACAACAAATTTCACTTTATTTATTGAATCATAAGAATATTACAAATCAACAACAATACATAGCCCAGGCTGTCATTCACACAATAATTAACTACATAAGTATGTACATTCTATCTACCGGGTATGCCACTGATCTTTATAAAACGTGTAAGTAAAATAGAGGTCAGCGGAATTAGGTCCTAGGTCTGTTATATAGTAGAGTTATTTGCTTTCTGTACGTACACTCTGTGGCTATTTCTTCACTATAGTTATAACCATAGAATAATGAGAAGAGCCGGAGCTTGTATGGTTTTGTTAACTTTTATTTTGACCATTGTAGAAACAGCTGATGGATGAGCGATAGCTTTCTTTTTTATAGTGATCCTCTGTGAAAGAATTATATATATCATAGTCGTTACATTTGGATTCTCCGTCTTGTTATCTCATCTATCTGTGGTTATGGGAATATTTGTAAATGCTATCTACATATTTTTCTTCTGTCGCTGGCCAAATGGTAACCTCGGCATGGTCCGAGGCGAAGGCTTCGTGACTTTGACGGTGATATCAGCATTCAACAGCATGTCTAAAGTCTGATAATGAATGGATTACGTTAATTTCGACTTCTCATACGAAGCCCACATGTAAGGCCAAGTGTCGATTTCTCGTGTTTTTCTTTGACGAATTAAATGATAATTTATAAAATGCATGTGACAAATTTCTGACAACAGTTACGTGTTTGTGTATAACAAAACGCCTAATATACAGGAAGTGGGTAGTAGCCTGTCTGATTTTAAAAAACATTTGACCTTATTTTATGTAATAATTATAATAATACCTAATAAAATTATTTCGCAGCCAGTCTTTGCTTAATAAGCAAATAGTATCCATCAAGCTTCCTTTGATTAACTTATAATAAGAGTAAATATTGTCGACTATTTTCTCCAATCGCATGGTCCAAAAACTTAGTAGATTTTCCAAATCGGACAGGAGTGGTAAGTGAATTTAGGGTTTAAGGCCAATTAATTAATTATCAGATTAATTTAAGAAAATCACTTTAAATATTTATGCTTAAATGTCCCTATTTACGTCAAGTATTCAAGATTTGCAGCATGGGATTTTTTTTACCTGGTTATCAATGAGACCGCGGTCTTTTAATGCCTTCTCAATATCTTCAAACTCCTTTTGTATATCCTTGCTGTTCGTTTTCTCTACCGCTTGTCGGACTTTTGCTACCTGAAGACAAAGAACTTTTTGTAATTGTATTTATCAAACAAAACTTATTAAATGTTATGAAACCAAATTAAATTGAGAGAGTTATCAAAAATGTATAACAAATAAAAAAAATGAGCATATGAAAATAATTTCCTGTGATGTTAAAATATTAACATCTAGAAGACTAGTGAATGTTTAGTATTAACATTCTTAAAAGGAACCTGAGAGTACTAAAACATTTATTTATAATGTTCTAACTATAATTATAATAAAACACCTTCTCCATGAATCACTCTTTAATTCTGAGTACTCTCAATTTGACATCCTGAAATACCTCCTTAATATATAGCATTAATAATGTAATTTTAAATTCCAACAATCTTATTTTTCTTCCTTTTGCTCTATGACATAT
>DWPT01000124.1:0-30528 GCA_018251895.1 Agathymus mariae mariae
AGAGCCTTTAAAGTCGGTAGCGTACCGTTAAAAGTCTAGTATTGAAAGTCTATGTATACTAAGTAGGACTTTACACGAAGTGCCTAGGTCCGAATTTCAATTTTAAGTAAAACTTGTGAGGAAATCTGCATAGGGCAGAGTTCTGGAAGAAGTGGCCTTTATGGTCTCAAAGGTCAGTAACATTCAGCGGTTGGTATGGTTCTTATTCTCAGACTCCTCTGAATAGGTCTCCTTCTAGGAACGGCAATGGAATATTTTTGGGTAGTCATGAATAATTGAAAGCTCAAACTAGAATAAAAATAAACTACGTAGAGCTGGGTAACTTACTTTTTGGCCTCTGCAGATGGACAGCAACCAAGGGGCTGAGGTAGCCATCCTGGTTAGTATATGGAAAGTAATAGCCAGGGAACCCTCTGTACGGTAGGTATTTTATTGGGCCGATATTTTCCCGGTCAGCTGGATTCTCGCCTTCACAAGACACCCACACCATGTTCAGCTGCGAAAGCAAGGACCTTTTATGTTTCAATTATTTTGGTTAGACGGTAACACTAGAACTTATTTTATCAATCAAGTTATTTTTTGTAGATCTTAAGCCTTTCAGATAATAAACTTTCTCCATCATAATATACTTGTGTCGAATATAAGCATAATAGTATGAATGTCCCCTTACACATTTTTCTTTCAGTCCCTCATACTAAATTTTCTGTGTAATGGAGCAGAAAGACAGTAAGTATACCCACTAAAAAGTTATCAGTAAAAAACCATTTGTATATTATGGCAGGCATCAGGCCTTGGAGAAACCTACGATCAATAGAATTTGTATAAAACGGATCAAAGTAGTGGAACTTACGTAATTCTTGTCATACGCCGTCATATTCCGAATATGTTCCTTCAAATCCTCGGGCATTGCGGTCGGAAGGCTATCGGAGCTATTGTAGAAAGCTGGCTTCCACCCGAAGATCTTGTTGAGTTTCAAGAAGATACAGGGTGTGGACTTTTGATAAGCAAAGCTGTTTTCCTCCACGCATGGCTCCCAAGCGCTGATGTCGACATCACAAACCTTCCCAGCCGGAGGAGGCAGTTTGAAATCACAGTTGTGTATGTTTTGACCAGCTCCGGCGTTTTTACCATCTCTTTTATAGGCTGTAAAAACAAATAGAGGTGATCAGTACAACAGTTTTAAGGGAAAAACAGTCATGACGCATATTTTTTTTTATACGTGGATTTTAACAGTGTTATTTTTTAATGTAAAGCCAACTCTAATTCTATCTATAAGTTCATTGGTTGTCTGAATTAATCACTAATATAATAAGAAGGCCAGTCTTTTTTGTGATGTTTATTTCTGGATCGTCTTTTATGTACATCAAATGATAACCGTAATCTTAACCGTATCTCATAAGATTCTCAGATCCATCTAATTTACGCTAATATGCCTTATCAACTGTTTCTCAATTATTATTTATTCGTACGTACATTAAATAAAAAAACTATTTGACACTGGTACAGGACATTTTTGTAATAATCGACTTCAAAAAAGGAAGAGGTTCTGATGATGAGAGAAAGGAAGAGATTTTGATGCTTTTTTTCTGTATGAGGAGGTGGTTCGTAGTTGGTGGTGGTCGTGAGGATCTGATGATGGGTTTCAGAGATATTGCATGGAGATATTATGTAACGGATAGCAATAATTTAGTCATGTTTATCGATATCTGCTGTAGTAACATTAATATTGTAAAACAAGTCTATTATTTATCATCTCAGGGTCTGATGATTGTGTTTTGGAAATTGGAAATGCATCTCCTTCAATTCAATCGTGTTTTAAACTATTAGTACCAGTAACATTGAAAAGCCAGTGCTGCTATATTATTGAGGTTTATGCGTTTCAAGATGCTGAACTGATGATAAACGTAACGGAACCTCTTAATGACTAAGACTTAGGGGATATTACTAAGCATACACGATAGAATCTACTTAGCAGCCTTCAGTCGAAAGGGCGCTTGAAATGATGTACGTACGCGATCTGCTCGCTTCGTTACATAATAAAGTTACAAACAGATAGTAGATTGAACCTAATCTAACCTAATTTAATGCCGCTACATCGCACTACTTTACATGAATTAATTACACAAAATTACAACCACAAACTTTAATCACATCCATTATTCACCATTTAAAAACTTCGACAACTCCTTAACCCAGAATTGGTAGCTCCCGGGATCGTTGCCCCGGTACCAGATGACGCTACTGGCGACCTCCGGTGGCGTGGGCCTAAAGCCGAGGCCAGGGTTTGTACCGATGATGCTGTTCTCTAGCTGCCATTTGGGCTGGCGCGTGTCCAGCAGTTGCAGGAACGTCCACATGCATATCGCCACTAGTATCGCCAACGCCAAGTAGAAGATGAAGTAGAATAGTAGTATCTTTGCTGGAAAATAAAGATTAACTTTATCACTAAACACTGCGTTCTTATTGACTGACTGATTAATGAGCGCCCAGCCGAAGCGGCCAGTTTTTACACTAGATATCTTTTGTAACGAAGACAGTTACAACCAATTTTGGAAGTAATTTAGTTACAAGGAATTTTGTAAAGTAAGTAAAAAAAATTGTGTACTTATGTTCCCCATCTCCGGTAAATCTCATGTAACTTTGATACTTAATAATTAAGCAATAATTCGACCTGTTGGTGGGACATTACGTACTCATATAAAAAATCCAAATACATATAATATATAAAAGATATATTGGTTAGATTTAATGTTTCGTTGGTTCACCTTTATAAGACTCATACCATCCTGATATAATTCGCCATTAAAATTAATCGTGTATTACGCCGGCAACTTTTATTGCATACCGAAACAAATCTCATAATAATCAGATATAAAACAAATAATACATTTTTATAGAAAGTAGTTGTAACGTTATTTTACCATAGATTGAAATGTATTTTTTTTAATTTAAATGCGGATTAATATATTAAATTAAGCGCTCTAATACATTACATCAACCGACTCTGTTTGGACCAAACAATATTATTCTTAATAGCCCACGCCAATACACTTATTTTTTCTTATTGATATAGTAGTCAAAACCGTGAGAAGTGGAGTCTAACCGAGTTTAATGTTGAAATAAATCACAGTTGAGTTTTATAACAATGTGTTACAAAGGCGCAGTGTAAGAACGTACCGAAGTAAATCGGCTTTGAAATTGAAAAAAAAACCTCACACACATGTTTAGATATTTCATAATTTTCTCAGTTTTATCACGATAGTAGTAATGGGTTACGGTACAATTTCCAAGAATCATCCTTGAGATGAACCGAATAACTTTTTTACGTTCTCGTGTTCCAGAACTTGGCAACACAAAACAAGTTATACTAGTATTCTTCTTATGACAGTGAGGGTGTGGATGAATGTTTCGCCGTCGTATACCCTTACACACACGATCCTTTGCCCTTTACTTAAGCCTGAGGTTCAGATTCAATGGTGGGCACCTCAACCAACATCTTGCCAATTCATCAACTCTTTCGTTACCGTCTGTAACCTTGCGCCTTGCTGTCCGAGAGTAACACAAGGCACAAAATGAAATTAAAAAATATATATATTATACCCCTCCTCCCTAAGCTGTTAGATACCTGATAACGTGTCTCACTTTACACACCCCAATTTGTCTAGATGTCTTCGTGGGCTCACTGTTTGAAACAATTCATTAGCCAATGTGATGAGTACCTATATGCGAGTGCGAGCTGTACGGTCCGGTTGTAGCCGGGCGCGGGCAGGATGCGGCGCAATGAGCTCATTGCGGCAATTCATCCTCGCTTCCGGTGGCGATCACCTTGGCTATTGTCGCTACTTGACCGCTTGAGATGCTAGTATCACGTATTCTGGCCAGACCTAGATAATTGCACCATGTGTGTATGCTTTTGATTGTGCATAATCTAGATTGCAATTAAACATAACGTGATACATAATTTATACATTTTTATGGATCACTCTCCTGCTATTCCGTAGAATATTTTTAAAACAATGGTCAAACTTTCGTCATTTATTCAACTTGTGACGATAAATTTGAAATACAATAGGACTAATAGTCGCAGATATCAATCTGTCGAGTCGTATCACGCCGGGGTGCGAGTGTGAAATCGTTTATGTATGTGTTTATCACTAGTTGTTACCCGCGACTGTGTTCGCGTGTTATCATTTGAAGATTTTATATTTTCACTATGAATATTAATGTCACATAATTTTGTTAAACAGTAAAAACTGAAATTGCACGTGTAGTCATCAGCATAGCAGTAATTTTCAATATGTTTATGGAAGTTAATCCGGAAATCCGAATTTCAATTTTGTAGGTAAACAGTTGTGGTCAGATATTTTTAATCGAATTAAAAAATAAAAGAAAGTTCTATGTCGAGTTTGTGTGTTTTTTATGTATGTACAACCACAACTTCATTGCTTATGACCCGATTTAGATTTTTTTATTCATTGTATTATTAATGGCTTGTAACTGGCCCCTTTTAAATATGGCGAGAATATGATGATGAGTTCTGACGATAAACAGATTGAAAGTTCAATAAAGTTTAAAAAAAAGTTCGCAGTAGTGTGGTAGCACCATGAGAAGTCTTTGCGCAGTAAAAAATATGTTTAATTACTTCCCTAATTACGAGCTATCATCATACCAAATTTGAATGAATTCGGATCATTACTTTTAGAGTTGTTGAGGAACATACAATCAAGCAAAAAAATATTGTATGGGATTTATATGACATGGAGATGGATGGAGACTTTCTGAATAAAAAAATCCATGTATAGACTTTGTATCGTTATTGTTACACTTCGGTAAACTTCATATTTACGTTCACCAACCGTAATCAAATCCTCACAATGATATATTAGTATAATAGTAGATATTAAATCCTATAGCTCGAATACTATTCAATTTAAATTAAATTTCAATTATGTAGGTTTTATTTACTTAAAACACGTTATTGTTTTCGACGTCGACCGACATCTTCGTTATTTTTTTATAAAAATTAGTCACCTTATTTTTTATTATTTAATTACTACTTATTTTCAAATTAACATTAATTCCGATTATAAATTTTGTAGGCTTTATTCTTCAAAGCATATAAAATCCATTGTCGACGCCTGTGTTAATCTGTTCTTTTAATCAACTTAGAAAAATCAGGAGATTATATTTTCTTGAAAGAAATACATACATATTTGTCTTATGTATGGACAAACTTAATATATATAACTAACCATAACAGATTATAGTTTGTGAACTGATTTTGAGTATTAATTTTTAGTGTAATTTCGAGGGCTCAAATTTAGTCTCTTTTGAGTGTGGTGAGGATCTCATGATAAGTTTTGAAGACATCAAGACAAAGTTCAGTAATGTCTCAAAACGGCAGTGTGGCAGCGCCCTAAGAGGTCCTATTTTCGTAACGTAAGTCAATGCTTGACAGCAATCTTGCCTGATGATAAATAATTAATTAAGTTTAATTTTGATTATGACTCGAAAGGCAACTTATTATCTTACAGAATTTCATTAAAATCTGTACATTAGTCTTAGAGTTATTGAGTATCATAAAAAAATGTCTTTTTAATGCACCTAATATGTATTTTATTAAAATATATATATATATATATATATTCTATGTAAAGATTATTTTACCGTTCCCATTTAGTTTTATGTATACATATATAAAGAATACTCACACCAACTGGAACCAGTTCTGCCACAGAACTGCCTTGTCTTGGGGTTCCAAATGAAGCGTTTGATGCGCTGTTCCTTTGTCATGGGCGGCTCCTTCTCCTTGTAGTATAGGTTGAACCGTTCCAGGCTCGTCAGGTCAGACGGCCGCTTCTTCACCGTCATCTTCTTCGTTGTCATCTGTCAGGTAAGTGATTACATTTATATAATAATGCGTACGTTCTCTAACTCGTGAAGAGCTGTTGTTGCCAAGTTGATACCAAGTCTTCTAAATCGTGAGGCTACATGCTGTCCATTCAAGTCTCCACTTTTATCAAAGTGATACCGATGTGTTACCGATCCTTTGATGACGTAACTCGGTGCCACCTGTCCGAGGACCTGCCCATGGCCATTTCGGATAGTTTATACTCGTACGTATCACTGGTAAACCGCCCCCGCCTCGCATCAAAAAATCTATGCCTTCCGCTTAGAAATAGCAATTGTGTCGTCTTAGGACTAGGATTTTCTCGTTCTATGAATTAGAAATACATATATTAATTTATAACTTATTTATATATGAATTAGAAATACATTTATAACTTATTTATTTATGGACGGATTGAAATAAAACGAATTTTAAGTTAACTGATTTTTATTGCAACCAGTATTATGAACCACGAGCAGAGAAGATTAGTTGGAACTTCTCAAGAACGAGAGGAACAATTCGTACCAGTCGAAATGTGTTCCAGAGAAATCAGAGAATACAACTGAAATTTTCAAATTGGCTGGTTTCTATACTAGTCGCAGTAATATTCGGTAATGTGGTTTTCAAGCTATTCAACTGTGTTGAAAACGAAGTGAACAGGAATGCTCACCTGTTACCGGTTGTTGGTGTGGCGAGGAGACACCGACTGTGGTGTGCCGGACGCGGGTACCGACAATCACTACGCTCAGGATAATGGGATGATGTTATGCCACGGGGATCAATGCATAATACTTTTATTATGACTTGATTGACAGATTGTTAATAACTCAGTGGCTTTTCGCCTCACTGGACAAGTAAGAGCATTACTGTAATTATGTTGCAATTATATAAATAAGAGAATGTTGTTTATATTATATTAAATGCTTTTAATGTTTAATATGATAATTACGTTATTTTCACATAGCAACGCGTTTTCTTCTTTTAATTGTGGGTCAATAAATTACCTACAATTACATTTTCTTATTCAAATGTGCACATGCAATTTTTTATTTTAATTGAATACACTTGAAAGTACTTTAGCAACTCACCTATAGCCGGTTGTTCACACTGAGAGGAGCTACGCCCCCAACTGTGCCGCGTCGAGCGCGCACGCCGACAATAATGTAGCTAAGGATTTAGGGATGACGTTATGCCAGGTGGGTTAGTCTACAATTATATTTTTATTATTTAATTTTCCATTCTATTTAAATTCTTTGTATGTAGATATTATAAAAATTTTATTTATGTAAAATACCATATCATCTGACGAATTTTAATCCTATTTATTTTAAAATATCACTTACAGCGATAGCTTTAAATGCTATTATTAGCATTGGAAATATATTGTAACTTATACATTTGTGTTATTTATACTTGTTTTAATAAGATTAATAAGTAGAAAGAAAGAAAAACATTTTTAATGTCTTAAGATTGCTACACATTCAGGTGTGACAATAAGAAATATGTACTGTGACAACCATGTACATAACAAATGCCTTGCATATGCCAATATGCACATGTTAAGTAGGCAATGTCCCGTCAATAATACAAAATAATAGAACTTCATTGCTCTTGGTGGATTATAGCATGAATCCATCCATCCACTGTGCCCCCTCACATGACTGAGATTGTCACTTCACCGATGCTCCTACTCCTGACCTGCAATGCAATGATTAATTAGCCTTCACCTTGCAGACATATATATCAATAAATACAATAACTGAGATTCCCCACACGGTATGTTTTTTTTTGTGTTGTCATAAATGCAGCTATACTTCGACCAAGCATTTACAAGGGAGTTTATACTTTTATGTATAAAACTTTACGAGCCGCTCCCTGTTTACTCGGCATTGATAAAACAGTGATAGCCTAGTACTTTTAATATCAGCTTCTCCAAAGGGGTCGGAACTTTTTTTTTGGTAACGATGGGGAAACCTCCAAAAGGTACCCCACTAAAACTCCGCGGTGATTTTCTTTAGCACTATGTAGAAGACTTCGGAATCTCCATAGGAACGCAACCGGGGTCCTCTGAGCGCGGTGCAACTTTCAGGCTCTACCCGGCAGGAACAACAAGTCCCGTCCCGTACCATCTGATCTTGTCGACAGTACGCGGCCACACATACCGTCGTTTCTAGCTGGACGGCTCGAGCTTCCGCTCTTACCTCCCGCAACCCCTGAAGTCCCCCTTTAGTCGCCTCTTATGACAGGCAGGGATACCGTAGCCAGTATTCCGGTCCCGGGCTACAGGGACAAGGGGGTTAGAACCTACATGAACCTTTAATTTTCGAATGTTATGTGCATATTAAAAAACAAATTATCATTTTTTTCGGTGAAGGAAAATAAACAAATCTGTGAATAAACATTCATATCTGATGGTATTTTAATATTCTCGAAGATACATAACTAGTACTCGGTCAGCGTGGTCGGCGTGCCCGAACTAACACTAGAAGAACCTTAACAAGCATTCGAACTGTTAAGATTAATTTGTGATGATATTTTGGCACTGTTCGACTATACGGTTTTACAGCAAGTTTTACATGAAGTAATGCCGGTACTAGGCGACGCGTGACGTGAGGCCGGGCAGCCAGGAAGTCGCTCCGACGTCAATCAGACGCGTCCGCTCGCACCAGTCTGTCTGGCGGAGGTCGCCTTATTTATGGTAGGTAGGCACGTCCCTAGATAATACAATTTGATTTTTAAAATAGATAAAGTCATTCTCAAAGAATCTTGAGAATCTACGACATATGAAAAATGAGTGAAAAAATAATTGATAACGATTTCACGTTCCGTTACTATGTTCCCCAAAGCGAATTGAGGGCGGGCTAACACTCGATAAAATTTCTTTTATACTCATGGAAAAATTATCACAACGTTATGAGGAAATTTTAAAGTGAATTTAAGGTTTTCAATTTTATTATGTTTTATATGAAAAAGGTGAATTGCTTTCAAATAACTTTGTCATATTTAAATATATAACCGATCGAATTGAGGGGTTTGAAGCTTGTAACGGAATACAAATACAAGGAGTTTGTGTTTAGCGTTTGTAGTATCGAGGTAAGCCGAGGTCAGCGCCCGGGTACTAGAATGGATATAAATCAATTATTAAATCTCGCTGAACCTTTGTACTCCACAAATGATAATTTAATTACAAAGCTTATTCGTATTTAAAAAGAAACATTATTCAATATATAATTTATGAGTCATTGAAATCTAGTTCTTATTCCCCTGAAACAGGAGCCGCACTTCCTTAATCGACTCGGAGGTCACTTCTACATGAACGGGGGAATTAATTTAAAACTTCCTCGAAACCCAACAAGGCTAAGATAATAAATAATGATCGACGATGATCCCCGGTAAGAGGTAAGATTAAAAAGCGACGAACAAGAGTACTCCTTAATGTCGTCCGCCGTCAATCAGCTAAGGACGGGCCAAATATCGATGTCGAATTTAAAATCGATATCACTAGCTAATGCAGACAAATTATTGCGATCATCCTATTATTTATTTACTCAAAACATGGTACAAAGAAATGGAATAAGCAAAGTACGATTTCTTTCTATACTGGAGAGCAATCACGACATCACGGATTGGTCAACACAATTTTTTACGCATTGAACTATGGCTGTGGTATATCATTTGAAAGGTAATTTTGTAAGCTCTCACATAAACATTTATGTTTGATTAACTTTAAATTTTTACAAAAACATTTAAAGTTAATCAAATATTCTACCTAAATTTAGGGAAATATTGCAATAGATCGACGTTGTGGCCGTCTAAATTAAAATCAATACAGAAAATAAATAAAAATACGGACAATAAATAACGGAAAATAAAGCAATTTTCCGGTCTTTTATTGTCGCCGGAGCCAGACATCGTCTTCGTAGCAGCCTTTTCAGCTTGTCTTAGGTATGTGTAATCTGGTTTAAGTCAGAAATAAGGGCTGGCCAGTCTAGTGTGAGAATTCCAACTTCTTCCAGGTACTGTCTTGTCACTGAAGCGTTGTGAAAGCGGGAATTATCCTGCAATAGCAGAAAATTTTCGGAAATAAACTTGGCGTGTACTTCCCCATAGTCTAGCACAATGTTGTTGATGTATCATTCTGCAGTTAGTCCCCTCCTCAGACGTCAATGTCGGTAAGACGGTCCTCATTTTGTTTTCAAAACAACGCCGTCGCTGCGCCTTCGTGGACGGGGGTGGTATGGCAACCGACCGTTAAGTACTTCTTGGGATGTACCATTGACAGCTCGATACGGATGGCACAACACTGTCGCCACGCTTTGGAATAGGCGCGTGCCGCGCGATATGTGCTCCTGTCGATGTTGACATCTCAACTCCCTCTACGTGGGAAACGAATGGTGTACTATACGTACAACCGTACGTACGTCCTGAGGTACGCGGCGACGGCATGGTACGCTTTGACCTCGCGGTGATAGCAAAAGCTGCTGCAACAGTTGCAGAACACCGTCCTGCGAGCGATCGTGGGGACGGGCAGACCTCCGAGTGCAGTCGATAAAGGACTATGTGGTCCAGTTGGCAAGGTCGATGTACGACCGATCTGACAACGGAGCACACGTCGCACTCCGGCCAATCGCACCCCTCCATGCGAGACAGCTCGAGTCAGCTCTGCCATCCACTGGGAGACACCTATTCTTCCGCTTTTCAGCCCTGTTAAAACGTGGCCCTTGAGACCCGAAAATTCGAACGCATCCATCCCTCGAGCAAGCGGGTGTGTTGGAAGACAGGTCGTCGTCTTCCTCGAAGTCCACCATGTACGAAGGCTGTAGATAAGCTCCGTTTTTGATTCAATTATAAGTAACGTCATTTCTTTGAAAAGCGTTCGAAAAAATATATCTTAATATCCACTGTTCTGATAGTGAGTTTTCATAATATTTATTGTAAAGTGATAAATTAAGGAATTTACTAACTGCCTACAGAAATTTAAAAAAAATTCACAGATTTCGTGCTTCACACGACTATCGGTCACATTGGAAATGAATCTACAGAATTCGAAAAAAGATAATTAACAACAATCACCGATAACGAACTCTGCAAAACATGAAGCCATAAATGTCATGTGAAAAATGTTGTTCTGATTTTTTCAAAAAGATTATGCTACAGGGCAAACCTGGTCGTCTTTGTTTTAGGCTCAAATTGTGTCTGACTAAATCGTCCAAGGGAGGTTTTCTCAAAAATTTGATATCATTATTCGTTTCCAAAATATCGAGCACTAAAATCAAAAATTCGGAAAAATAATATTTTGTTTTCACTATTTCAGCCATACCTTTTTGACTTGCTCGAATAATTCTTTTTGCACCGTACAGCTCTCGTGAATACGCGTCGTTTGAGCCTTTTTTGAATATCATATCTTCACAACTCTTCGAGATATAAGGGGATTGCACTTCTTCGTGAAATCGGAGCCTACATTGGAACGAACGAAAAGACATATCCAATGTTAAAAAAACATTTCTTCTTTAAAATACCCTTTGTTCAAGGAAGAATAAACAAAGATATTAAAAATTGTAGCTCTAAATGTACAAAAGACTAAGACTATTAAAGGTTTTATCGATATCGATAATTTTGGAATCGTTTACTACACTTGTGTTTCTGCATGTCCTCATGTAGCGGGACTTGGTCAAGGGGTGAGACAGCTCGCGCGGCGCGCCACATCGCGTCCCAACGCGAATCGCACGTAAAATCACGACATACGTATTACAGTTACTAGGGTTGCCAATGGTAAAAATATAATTATAAAAAAAACGAATGGGTATCCGTTTCCAGATTTGTACAGTTAGCTCACGAAATTATATAACAAAACCACTAGCAGAACTCAAGGACAAAGGTGTTACATTGTTTACATTTTTTAAATCTTTTTTTTGTACTCCCGTACCTCATAAACAGTAGTTAATTGTTTTACTCGTGACAGTAACCATAAGCAGCGTAGTAATGTAACATTGGATAAATCACTGAAGGAAGGGAATTGCTAGGCGTTCATTTACTACAAAAAAGGCTGCAATTTTTAGAATTTGTGCCATTTGGAGGATCTTGTTAAAAGGCGCATTTACAAACTTGACAGCGGTTAGAATAGAATGTATCCATGTAAGCTTAATATCCATATAAGGCACCTAGCAAAGTCAATTAACTTCAATGTCTTATTGACTATTTTGTTGAACACTGATGCATTGGGAAGAGTTAATAAATTGTTCTCTTTTAAACTCATGATTATATGCAGTAGATCACTCAGACATTATTCAAAGAAAAATATCGTAATTTAAAAATATAACTCTATATTTAAAAATCTACTATAGAAATTTTAGTAATGTTCAAACTAGAAATCAACGTTTTTAAGCTTAGGCGGCAGCCCTCACGATGGAGGATTGAAAAAGGATGACCACCGGGCTCGTATAAAAGCACGTCCTTGGAAGCCTTTAGGCATATTTAACTCTGCTCACGCAAGACTTGCTACAGTTATGGAGGGACTTCGGCAGATAACGTCGATCGTGAGTAAAATTAAACAATTTACCACCGTTTAAGTAATCAATTCGGTGTGAGAATCTTGTAGGTCGCCTGTGGATGCGACCACTCTCTACCGTTGTGTATTGTGAGCCAATTTGCGTTAACCCTCTTTGTTTTCGTTAGGATTTTGGTCAGCGATGCGCACTAATCGTACATTTTGTGTCAGTCCTTGTGATCGTTACCACATCTGTGCTCCTACACAGAACTAGTGGTTGTAGTTTTCCTTGGTGTTGTTTATAGATAATCTTGGGCGACGGTTCATTTACTTTGCACATACATTTGAGAGATGAGTATTTATATATGCATATATAAAAAAAATATTAACATTTTTTATATTTAAAATTTATGACCGAATGTAAAGTGGTCAGTGTTGTAGACATGTGTAATTTAAACATGAAGTTAGTTTTAGTTATTGACTCTGTTATGATATTGACTGGTACTGTAGCTTTTCCAGATCGCTTGGGAAAAACCAACATCATGTTTTTGTTCTATTTTCTCATTGAAAGTTAAAGATTTTGAGGCCCAAAACTTCATAATAAATAAAACATTAGTCCGTGATCGATCATTTACTTTATGTGATATTCATTTTGTTCCAGATTTTGATACTCGCAGTGTTGAGTAATGCGACCACTACGACAAAAGAAGTGCGAACTGGAGGCTTACCAGAGAAAATCATAGGTGGAGTCATCGAGATCGTGCACAGCCACAAGAACAAGCCGACCTCTCAGCAGCAACAGAGCTTTCAGCAGACCTACCCGAACCAGGGCTACCAGACCCAGTATCCACAGTACCAACAGTGGAACGGCCAGACCAACTACCAAGGCCAGCAGGGCCAAGGCTTTAACTATCACGGCCAATACCAGAATCAAGGACAGTATGGTAACCATCAGAATCAGAACGGTTACAATCAAGGCGTCACGTACCCCCCGGGCACTGGCACCTACAACCCTGGACAGGGGTATCAGCCGGCGCCCGTCGGAGGCTTGAGCAATGGCCAGGGCCAGGCACAGGGACAATATCAAATCATGTACCAAAACGTGCCCAGCCAGCCGCAGTACGGAACGACCGGCCAGTACCAGAATCAACAGTCGACTCAACAATTACTACAGAATCAGCCCTCGAGCAATTTCCAAGGTCATAACCAAAATACTGGGAACTACCAGACTCAGCAGTACCCGAGCAATAATTTTCAAGGACAAAATGGATCGCTCCATGGTCAGGGTACGGAGACGGCAGGTCATAATCAGAGTTTTCAGGTATCCGGAGGTCACCAGACGAGCGGCAGCGGCGGCGGGCCTACCTGCGTGTGCCAAGCCTGGACAAAGCCGTCTGAAGTATTGAATGATCCTGCTGCAGAGAAAAATGAAAAGATGAGTGATGAGCCTACCATGTAAATAATCTAAACAAACATTTTGAAACTGCCAACATCTAGCAATAACATTTAAGTTTAAACATTACTCGTATTCTACAGTATATTTATCAACAAAGCACTCATTTTCATTGAATTAATAATAAATATCTGGAAATACTCGTAGGTGGCGATCTCTTAGCTTGTAACAATCACCACGGGTTGTATGGAATCGATGGATTTGTTTTTTTTGTTGTTTAGTTCAAAATATAGCAGTGGATCAATATTACAATCTCACGATACATTTGACACTGTACAACACGTATTTGGTAAAAAATTGTGAATGAATATTGTACATACTTAACATAGTTACAAAAATAAGTAGGATCTCGTTATATTTATGCCGCACTATAAAAATACTATTAAATTCATAAAAAGTTTTAAATTTGCACGTAACAAGAGGATGTATTTGTTAATATTGTCTTTTTGTAATTGTTTTTTCTTACAATAAAGTGTTTGTAAACTAAAGAAATATTCAAATGTAACTTTACGGTATAAAACTATGAGCAAGTAAAGTAACCTCACAGCACGAAGTTCTCCTGCGAGTTTTTGCTATTTACTGAATCAGGCAATTTGAAAAGCCTTCAGTAATACGGTAACAGATTTATTAAGGTACTTTTAGTTATTCTGCAAAACTGATACATTATCTAATAAAATTAATATTCAACAATATTATTGTTATTATTTGTTGGTTGGGAGAGGGTTGGTTGGACCAGATACCTAAGATATAATGTAAACATATCTTCTTTTTTTTGTATAATGGCCTAAAACGTTAAGAAAACCGTCAGATGTTTTTGGGTTCTTGACTTAACTTTTACTTCAGAAGACAAAGTAGAAGGTTTTTAAAGGCCATGAAGGATTGTTATATGACTCTAACCAGTATTGGTAGTAACCGTGATGAAACGCATACCTTATATATTATTATTAATAAACTAAACCATTTCGAAACTATCTATATTTGTACAAATGCATTTTAGTTAATTTTTTTATTAAAAGTGATGTTTTTACTTGAATTTTTTAATCTTATTTGAAAGAATAACATTTTATAGATACCAATAATAAAACTGTAATATAATAAATCATTTTTGATAATTTTGATTTACGTATTGGTATTATAGAGGTAGTTTTGTTTTTAAATCTTAGTCTGTTTCTGTGTCTGTGTGTCTCGTTGTCTGTATGATCACGTTATCACCTGGGAACCACTAAACAAAATGAGATGATATTTAGTTTATTAAATTTGTAATTATAATAATAGATAAATATATAAAAGTTAGTATGTAATTTTTATTGAGAGGCTGGTAAATAAAACACTGACTGGTTTTCTGCAGCTATTGCAAAAAATGTATGACTCTCATAGAATCAAAAATCGGCCCTTAAAACCATAAAATGGGTCACACTTGGAATTTATTAAGTTTTTGCTTACAATGACCACAATAATTTCAGGTACGAGTGCTATTTGAAAGCAACAGGCTTTAATCTGGAGCGACGTTAGCCCTTTTAGTGAATAAAATAAAATTAGTGAAAACTTAATATATTATAATTGTTCTAAATACACTCAGATTATTATAGTTCAACTCGGTCTTGTTATTCGCTGTGAGAATGTTTATTGTTAGATTGACCGAACTATTAGTATTAATTTGTATAATGCAAATATTTCCGAGGTGTTAACTAAACTAGTCACTCAGATAATGCTGGCTATTATGTTGAAGTAGAATAATTTGTTGAAACGTAAGTCGGTGATGCTAAATCAATTCGCTGGACCGACAACCCCACACATGACCACGCTACTGTCTGAAGCAACTGCAAGGAGTCAATGTCGACCCTATATCGATGGAATAGGGCTTCTTGAATTTAGTACGGATCTTTACGCAGACCTATTTACAGACCAGCGCAGCTTGAGCTTCCACGGCTCGCCGAGGAATGAAAATACGGGCGACCGAGGGGAAATCTAAACCGCTCGAGTAGCTGACGGGACTGGCCGCCTGAAGTAGGTCTGAAACGTGCGCGCGCCGCCTTACGTAATCGTTATGTAAGGGGACACGGGGTTGCAGGGGGTAGTAGAGGGGGGTTGTAGTGGGGGGCGTGCCAGGGCGAAGGCGCTCGCACAATCGATTGCTTACCGCAGTCCGGCCAGGCGTTTGAACATGGCAGACAAGACCAAAGTTGCTGACCAATATTATGCTCCTCCGCCGGATCTGGGGGCATGGGAGGGCTTCAGGATCTTCCTCTACAACTCCGAGACCGGCCAGGTACTCGGCCGAACGGGATCCAGCTGGGGTGAGTCTTTTTATTCACAATTATCAAATGCTATTTTGGAGGGAAAATCGATGATAGGGACCTTCGTAGACGCTTTCATCACTAAAAGTAGCGAATAAGGTTGAACCAGATTCCCGTGTAGGAAATGTTCATTCTGATTCGTCTGTATCTGTTAAACGCGGTTGTACGTTACGTAATTCTTGACCACTTTTTGTGAAACCAGTAACGATTTTATAAGTTAAACATAGATTTAAAATACTATTATATGTATTTTCAGTTTCTGAATCATCACGAAGTCGTGTTTTTAAGTGATTTTCGGCCATTGCAAGTGCAACTGTCAGTAATTATGTACATTCCAAAAATGTTTCAAAATATAATTTTTATTTAATCATACTGATAATGTATATTAATAACATGACTTCATTATCAAATTGTCGAGTCGTATTAAAAAATCATGTTAAATTTTGGACCTTATGGCAGTTATATAAGATTTGTATTGTAATTAAACATGTTTGGACTTGGTTCAGTAACAAACGTGACCTGCAATAATCAGTATAAACTCTTTTGTCCACATTTACATGTTACGGCGTTGATAGCTAATCTAAACAATATAATAAAATAATTTGCACTTACAATTAATGAATGTGAGACAAATCATTACCAAGCGACAGATAAATGAGAGGTAACGCCGAGAAGTTATTTCAGTTGGCCTGAGAATATGAAATGAGCTGCAAACCGTGATAGATAGTTGAATATGAAAAATTTTACAAAATATATGGATGTTATTTAATCTGAAATGATTTACGCAGCATTATGAATAAAATAAATAAAAGGTGAAACTGGGGATTGTTTTTTGCGGAAATTAAACAGATGGCGTAACTGTGCGAATTCAGAGGGCGTTGGCTTTGTGTCAAAGTATGTATGATAACTTTAGACTATTATCGACTATTAGACTATTATCGATTGAAATCTACAAAAGGTTTTTCTCACTGTGGACTCACTATTTGATCACATTAACATCCCTTACGTGGCAGAAGCCGATGGTAATATCGTTATATAGATGTGTACGGTTGCATAGCAACCGAAGGACCAGTACCTCCAATATCAATTATTATTTATGTTTAAAACTAGACTTAAAGTACTAACAGACACGTGATAGAGATTTGGACGTTTACATCCAGCACGCATATTTTTTCAAATCATGTTCAACTCCTAATAATAACAATTTGCTGCAGTGAAGGAAACATCGTAAAACTTTAGTATGTATGTAAGAAATTCCTTTAAGCAACTTTGTGTTTTACTTAACGTGACTTCTAAATAAGATCTTTCAGTGTTCCGTTTCAAATCTGATGAATAGTAATATACTCGGAATATATACCAATTTGGAGTGTAGTTTCATTTGAATTCAGACATTGTTTATAGGTTGCAGTAATGACTCAACACTAGATGAACTGATTGCTGTAATTATTTTTCAGCAAGGGTCATTCATGCTTTACCTCATTTAAGAAGCAACATAACGTATGGTCTAAGTGGTTAATAATGATCAACGCGTGATATCTGTAGCCAGTTTCAAATAGAACAATGGTTCTGCTTGGAGTCCGAGCCCTGATGCATAAATCTTCACATCCTTCAAACCGAAATAGGTTGCATGGATGAACTTGTTCCGCGATATTAACATGTCTGGTATAAAATATAAGCAAATTGAAATTTTAATTAAAAACCTAAGATTAAATATTGTTATTAATTAACTTGGCCAAGAAGTAAGTTACTTCAAGAAAACGTGTCAACGAGCGGTGTACGGACCAGCGTTATATTTTAATGCGGCCTCTTTCCAATCTTTGTCGTGATAATTTAAAGGTTAACCTAAAAGAAAGCGCGATAACGCCCCGCCCTGCCACTTGCCGAATGTCAGTTTGACAGTGTACGTCTACGTTACTCACAATTAAGAGCCTTTTAGAAATCATTCATCAACTTCTGTGGTAAAGGACTACACCATGAAAAAAGCATACCCAAAATTACCTATTAATATTTCCAGTGTTTTATGATATCTGTGAAACAAAACTTGACAAACGCTACTTCATGTCTCTCTTACTGTGGCTGTCTAACTGTCTTCCATTATTTTATTATTTTATTTTTAATTTTGACCAGAGATAAACAGTAGTAGACAGAACTACAGCGGAACAATACATGGTTAAAACTGAGAAATAAACTTGATAAATTTTCAAAGTTGCTAAAAAAAATTTCAAACATTAATTAAGTTTGCATAAGCTGAAATTAAAGAAATTATCGTTAAATCAATTATTTTGTAAAACAATACGATAATCTTCGTTAAAAATACAGGTAATAAACAAGGTATAAGAAAAATGAAGGACTGGAGAAAATTCGTAAAGACGTCATTCGGATGTGGGTCAAAGAAAGCTATAAAAGTAAAGAATTTATTGCTACACTTTGTCACCTATTAGACCAGATCATTGGGTTTAGTCATATACGCCCACCCTCTATGTAGTAAATGGCTTTTACAGCGGAGAACGCGTTTAGTAGCATGGGATGCCCTCCCGCTAGGTGGCGCGTACATAGCGGCGGTAAGTAAGTGCATGAGAAATCTGAAAATCGAGCTTAGTGGCGTGCTTTGGAAGAATCCGTTGTTTAATGACCAGAGCTGATGACGATGAAAAAACCGTCGTCCTTATATTTTTTTTAAAGATGCACTCCAAAATGGTGTGATAATTATAATAAAGAATGAAATTAATAAAATAAGGACGTCAATAAAGCTTTACCTGGTAACATCTGGGAAATGATTAAATATTTATCATTACAAATAAATTACATCGATTCATGCTGCTCAATTCCGTATCACGAACATTCGTCCCTGTCGTACCTGCTTATAGGACTTCAGTTCTGTAGGCACCGGAGGTGAGATGGATGAAAGAAATACGACGCGCTGGCAGCGTAGTTTTTTATCTTTACGATTTCGTCCATCATCATAGTCGTTATCTGTGGCTCGTGTATCTGTTATCTATATTTTTTTATTGATGTGAAAGTAGATTGCATTGAGTTGGTAAATAACAAAAACTACATAGATCCCACACGGTGTAGTGCGTACGTCGCGGCCTCCTTAATTAGTAGGAAAGTTCACGGCAATACACTCCTAAACAGGCCAATTACGGATTGGCATAGTTCACGCACATTAGAGAACGTTATGAAGAACTCTTCAGCACCCAAGACGTTTTCTCTTTTTCAACGAAAAAATATATATTTAATTTTTGATTAATATGGCATTGAAAAATTGATTTAAAGCGAACCACAAAGCCAGCCACAACCACAGCCTTAATTGTTCAGTTCTGTTTGTAATCAGTCGTATTGGCCTAAGATGTATTACTTTATCTAATTCAATTAGTATTAATCTACTTTGCAAGTATTTTCAAGTTTCATGTATGACGGTTATTATATATGTAGCTCGAGACTTCTGTTCCAGCTCTCTAATTAGCATATACAAATAATAAAAACTAGTGTTGTATGTTAACTGTAACAATTAACAGAATACATTGATTAGCATCAAGCTTCAACGCAGAGCTATTACGCTACTTGACGGGAGCGAAGAGGTGTCGCTAAAAATAGCTCCACGCGTGCTGTTAACGTAAACGGTCGTTACAACCACAACGCCCCGTCTTACGTCGTGACGTTAGTCTCTGTGTTGGTGGCTACTTTATACAATTACGTATATGTGTGTCAAGGATGAAAAAGGTTACGCCGTTAGAGCTGAATCGTAAATCACGTACGATAGGAAAAGTTTTGATGCGGTAAACGGGAAGTTCTTTTAGTGAATGCACAAACGATCATTGAGACGACGCTCTACTTAAAGTCAGAAGGCACGTTGATAGCCCTGACAACTGAATGGAAAGCATATTACTTAATTTTCATTGTAATTCAGGTCTTTTGAATTTTGTTTTTAAAATACATTTTGAATAAAAGAAATGATCATAACCAGTACTAATTATTAAGTAGTGATATGAAAAGAAAGTAGATTTTATTTAACACCACAAAATGTAGTCGTCAGATGGATGGACGCATGATATGTGGTCTTATGTTTAATGGTCTTCAACTGAAAAGTTCTTCAAAGCGTTTTAAGAAATACAAATATGTCGTATCGAAATACAAAAATAATCCAGAACATCATACTTTAATTATCGTTAAATGTTTGTAGATTTCTCCTTAATTTTATGACTTGGTAAGGTTTATTTTTTATCAAGACTATATCGCATGTAACAATAACTACTCATTCTGTCAGAAGAATATTATTAAATGTGTCGACATTTACGTCACCAATGAAACGTCGATGGCAGCACGTTTTAGATATATTTTGTATGCAACTACATATCTATTACTAAAAGTATTCTACTATTAACTTATACTATTGACTATTTGTCAGTATCACTCGCTTCATCTACTTTACGACCCATTGACAAGGTTGCTTGACATTTGTTTTACGGAGACAACACATGTAGTCGACTTGCCCGTGGCTAAGCATACAAAACTTTTACCACCGATGAAATTTTGGTTGATGTAGAGGTAAATTTGGCTAAGTATTTAATAAGCACTCATCGCTACCTTTCCGCACGGTAGTTCCGTAATCTTTCTTTCTTACCTTCTCATTTCATTTTCATTTTTAACTGTTATTTGATTGTAAATTTAGGTTTCACTCAGTAATCTTCCAAAGTCGTAAAGTGAACTGACCTTTCTTGATGTTTAATTTTAATTCCAAGAAATATCAATACAGTTCTTTAAGTCTACGCTCATGGTGTAACAACGTGCGTGGACGATAGTGACCACGTATCAGTGATCACTATCACTACCTATTACCATTAAGTTACTATAAATTAATCTAATTTCGTCAGTTTTGCCAACAAGTTCAGTTATGTGAGCGTGTCGGTCCTTGGATCGATTTCACGAAGGACAAGGCGCGCGCAGCTTTTCTTCACTTCCCATTGCCTGGTGATTTGATACTTTATGTAAATCATTATACATGTGTACATAAACAGCAGATTATTTGGTCCCGGGTTGAACATTCTGTTTTCGTCAGTAGCGGGAGGAAATTAAAAACAAAATATATTTTAGCATCTTTGTTTAATTACAAATAAATGTAAAAAATAATGGCTTCGTTTTTAGCACACATTTTCCAACTACAAACATATACAGGATAATTCATTGCAATAGTCGTCCCAGTGGCATATTTCTTTTCTAATTAATCATTCCAATGAGCCTATCTCAAGTCTGTTAGTGCGGGTTGGTGTTTTATGCTTTACTGATTTAAAGAAGAAATGTACTCCTTCAGAATTTATTTTCAGTTTTTAGCTGTAAACTGCGAAGTTTTCTCGATGTTTATGCTTTCTTCTCAGTCTAAGTGTCTTAAAATAACTCATATCACTGCTGTGAGTATTTTTTGCAAGGTTGAATCCTCTGGTCGGATTCCTTTTTGTATGTGAAACTCACGACTTTATTTTTAAATGGTTAGCTCGGGCATTTCGGGGAAAGAAAGAAAGCAAAAACCTGATTGCTCCCATGTTTGAGTTTCGTCTAAAATTGTTCACTATCATTATTCCAAATATTTTAGAGATATCAGTGATAAAGTTAACGGATCTGTAATTTCCAAGATCAGAAACTCCTGTCTCGTGCTATGGCATTAATATTTAAAAATTCGATCAACGATTTGGATCACTGATTTGTTGTGTATATTTTTACCAGTATTTCATTAAAACAGACTGTTCACGATTCAAATTTTAATTACAGCCATAGTTCATAACATATCAATATAAAGTACATAAAGATACAAAAAATATATATTAGTTTTTTACAATGTAAAGACACAAAGAAAATAGATAAGAGACTTTGACGTACTGAATAATAAAGCGCTAAAGATTAATAATTTTTATTTTATTGTACCTTTATAGATAGATCATTACGTCATTAGGGTAAACGTATTGTATATATTTACTTTGTGTACATACCGACACATTAATCACTGCCCTGACACGATCATTCGACGTTACTAAGGCAGTTCATGTGATGTACACTTCAGTAAGCATTAGGTACACATCATGTACGACCGCTGCTCTGCAGTTGGCTGCTGTGCCTACCTATGAGGGTTTTAATTTTAAATCGTGGACATTAGTTTTTAATAAACTTCAAATACATGCTTATTTTTGTTTTTTTTGATTTAGTCGTCTGGACCAGATGTGACATACCATTGGTGTATGAGATTATTAGATACGAATTACATTTCTTCCTACTGACCTAATGATTATGAGTTAGACATATTGAGGACGCTACATAGTTACTATGAATGAAGTTGTCGGACCTTCGTCGTACCTTGCTCAGGTATTGTAGATTAGACCTCGTGTAGTATTCGACTATACGCTTGGTGCCAGCACTACGTATAATCTTTCTCACTAGGATGATTTGATTTCACCACTAGAGCTGCCTTATCGATGCACCGACAGTGCAATGATGGGAATCGAGACCAAAGAAGATTCTTTCACTTGTAACCCAGTGGCGACACATTGCTAAGCACAAGTTACTCTGTTCTATTGAAAAGGCGTGAAGCTCTCCCAACGCACTGCTCCAGTGCTGATAGTGGAATGGTTAGTGACAAACCTGATCGCCTGATACTCTCACGTCGTCTTTTCGTTTCTTTAATTATATGCTCATTCGATTCTTAATATAAAAAAGACAACTCAACAGTTTTGTGTACTTGAGATAAATCATTAATCTAACGCATTTCAATCCCTCTCAAGGATGACAGATGCAGGTTTAGGGGTTCGATGACAGTTTCCAAGCAAGTGGAAAGCACGGTCATCTTTAATAAAATTATAATAATAGATGAATTGTATACGTATTGCTTTTTCCGTTTGAACATTGATCCATCTACTATCGTGAAATTGTACAAGCAATGAATCAAATTTTTTTTTTTGTTTATTATGAAAGCCCACGTAGTTGTCATTTTAACAACACACGATAACCACTCTGGCTTGTCCATTACGAGTTAGCTAGTTGGCTAGTTACAAGGGTGACGTATTAAACATGTGTCCTAGGAAAAAGTGCGTAACGGGATTTCATAAAGGAAATTCTCTAATCGTTTTGTTTAAATTATCTGTTGAAATCGTTTCATATTATATAGTATAAAACTAATATTTGTGTATGAATGTGATAAATTTATAAAAAAAATAGTGAGTAAAGTTAATAATGTTGGTTATAGTGCTAGATAATGTTGTTTCATTATTTGTTACGTTTAAATACTTTGATATAAGTGACTAATGGGGTTTCACACACAAGCGGCTAGCACTGAGTGCGGTACTATGACGAGCGCTATGGCGCTATGGCGTCAGGCGCCTGGTCGTCTGGTCGTCTGGCATACGTAAGTAAAACTTTCAGGGGGTGATCGATACAGAAGGAAAAGCAATGATGCACCCCCACCCCCATGTTATTACACGGCGCGGCCAAGTTTCGTATGGACTTTACTGAATTTTACTTACGTTGTCTGAAAGCTCATTTTAAATAACATCGTTAGTTCTTTAAATGTTTTCAGGCGAATTTATATGATGTTACAATAATTACTACACTCTCAGTAAAAGAAGAAATAAAAGAAGAGACCAGAGAAGTCTTGTCAGCTTACCTGTGTAGGTAAAGCTCGGCGGACATTGTGCAACATTTTTTAATATTAACCGTTTGGTTATCATCATGTGGGACGTGGATATACTATAAACCATAAATATATTGTGTATACACAGTAGGATGAACACTTCACTTACACATATATACGTACAACGTGGATAAGAAATCTAGACACGAGGAAAGTCAATAATATTTTTGTGTCTTGTGATGGCGACAAGAGAAATCGATCCACACACAATTGTTACATTTGTTGTTGTGTAAACTATTAATGTTTCTAAATCAAATTTAAGTGTTTTAATTTAGTTTTAATACAATTCCGCGCGTCATTTTTCACTTTTACGAAGTTTCGAAATTCTCCTTAGTCAGGGAGATGTAAGTGAAAGTACTATTTTTAATAATAATTTTAATAACGGTACTATTTTTTTCTCCCCCTGCTTACCCACAGACACATCCCACACGGAACATTTATCATACATACATCACCCTATATGTTGACAAAAACCGTAAAAAAACTTGTGTTGTATTTTTTTCGATAATAGTAAAAGAAAGACGAACAGATAAAAAGAACAGATGAAACGAGTATTTAATATTTTTCATCTATGTTGTTTTGTTCCATGGCTTGATTGTGTAAGTTTCGAAGTATGCGAATCCTGTTATATACAGCGGTGGGGGATGCAGTGCGCATGTCCGTGACCCGGCAACCCCGTGACCGCACCCCATGCTAAGTTATGCACTATGCGCCACTGCAGGGCACTTTCTGGGAAACCGAGTGCCTTACATCGATTTAAACTTCATGTCCTACTGGTACTTACTACAGCGTATTTCTATCATTTGGTGATCGGATCGTAATTACAAAGCTATGCAAAATATTTGCCTTATTATGTATGTTAGGAAACATGGGTAGATTTTCTCTTTAGTTAAATAATAAATTTCATGTGATCCGAATGATACGTAAGCTCATACACCAGCTGCCGCGGCAGGCTACCTACAATATACCTACTTAGCAGGCTACCTACAATATACCTACTTATTAATATCGAACTTTTAGAATTACAAATATAAAATAATTTTACAACGACCACAAGGCAACCAATTTTAGACAGTGAACGACCGTCTCGATAAAATACATATATTGTGTACCTACAGATGACGTCAGTCATGAAGTCGGTCACAATTATGAGTTTATTATCAGCGGTTATATACTATAATATAACATCTGTATCCGCAGTCTGTATCACAGTGTATTGTATAACAAATTATATTTACAGTCTTAAATAACACGATCGTTACGTTCACAAATAGGTGTCGGTCCAGACGCCATTGTCACATAATAATCACTTGAAGTTCGAACTCCGTTTGTCTGTAATGAAGTCATAAAAAATCTCACGCAAAATAGTAGTTAGCACAAGTCATTAAGACTTCGTTAACACTAATGAAACTTCCAAAGGGTTCTAATTACACGAACTCGGTTCAATAGTCTACAGGGTTCACCACCAGCGAGGAAGCGATAGGTACACTGGACTTAAATGTTTTTGGTATTTATGCAAATGCAGTGTTTATGCTATGTGGTCATTGTAACTAATGAACCTCAAATAGTACTAGATTCCTGATTGAAGTTGGTCGCAGATCAATGTCCACTAGGCATATAACGTTTCATATACATAATTATGTATGTGAATAGCGCCAGCTCTCGGAGAGAGAGAGAAGAACTGTCGGTCTAGACGACAGGTGGCTAGGGACATCGAAATATGAAAAATAAAATATTAATATCGCCTTTTATATAACGGAATGAACTTAAGACTACTGCATTTAAGTTCAACAAGTGACTGTAGTTCTTATTTATTAAATATAATATAGAAATACAATTAACGTGAAGTGAAAGCAAACCCAAGGGCGCTGAAATCTTGCTAAACCCTCATCTAGGGCTATGTCCGATGCTGTAAGTAGATAGATTTCGGAGCATCTATATTCGACGGAATGTTGTTGAGGGAGTTTTGAGGAGTAAGAATTCCCATTTTTTTTAATAAATCAGAGCCCCCTTCAGATAATTAATGTATCTGTATAAGACATCCTCGCGATGCAAAAACGAAATATAATCCTATTCCGAGCTCGCTCGTGCGGTCGTCAGCCGTTGTGGTGACTGTGGAGCCGGCCGCGCGGCGCGTCTTCGCAGCTTGGCCTGATAATCAAGAGGCGACAGATACGCCGCGTCCAATTAGCAATCTGCACACAATTATTATGAAACTGGGACGACTAAATCTGTAGCCGACTATTGTAGCACGCTACATACTATACGATGATCACAGTGTTGAGCCTGTAGACACAGGTACAGTGGAAGTTTTACCTGTGTTAAATTTGACAAGTGATTCTACAATATTCCATCTTCACCAAGCAACTTGAGTAAAATAAAGGCTGATAAATACTAGGAATCCTTATGTCACAAATGTAGAGCAGGATACACCATTCACAAATCTTAAACAACGAAAACCCGACCTCAAAAATTTATCTGATAGATTGATTGGAAATAATGCCCCAACTAAGAATTTGATTGGGAACCTTTTCACCACGCGGTCACCTTCTGATTTATTTTATTAACATATTTACCATTCGTTTTTGGGATGTTTTCAGGAAATAAATGAAAGTAACTGGCGATGAAATTAAATGAACGAATCCCAGGGGGCTTCAGGTGACAACTAGGGGCGTGTACAACATAGTTTTGGTTGTTTTTACACACTTCACGATACTGACAAACTTGCTGAAGTTAAACATCCTGTAAAATTTTCATTGGTTTGACGTAGGATGTTAATCGCGGTCAACGATCCACCGACAATTACCGACAACGACAGTCAATGGCATCGCCACTTATGAACAATTATTTGGTTGATTCTTACATCACTAGAACACACGACAACACGAGAATAAACGATGCAGTTGTTAATGGATCCAATTTTGTTTTCATTCTGTTATTAATTCATATAAACGCGTACCTATAACAACAAGTGTGTTTAAAGATTATCGATTATGTTTCTTCCGATGGAAAAAATCGATTAGCAATTGATTCTCTTTTATAACTAATACATTGAAAAGTTTTTGTCTTTAGTGTAATAATAATAAGGTATTTTTTAATGTAACAGTTAATGGTAACTCAGATAAGTTTTTATGGTTTTCAGCAAAAATCCTTCTGTTCTACTTAATCTTCTATGCGGCTCTGGTGGGATTCTTCGCTGCTATGCTGGCGATCTTCTATCAAACGCTCGACGCGAAAAAACCTAAGTGGCAGATGGACGCCTCCTTGATCGGGAACAATCCAGGTATTGCACATTGTGCTTTAGAACTTCTCGCTTCGTTCAGATTAACTGTGGAGCGAAGTTCCCACACGGGTATCATCACCGTTCATTGACATGGGCTCCTACAACAAGCGGGTCCATCGTTTCCTTCTCATGGCATGATAGATATAATATTCAAAAAGATCGAGACCTGAAAGAGTACACCAAACGAACTCAGGACTTTTATTATTGAGTTTATCTATCTATATATTTTATTATATAAATTTATATGATTATACATGGTTTATTTTCTTTATTATACGGAATCATTCCCATATGTCTCCATATGCATGTTTTAACTCCAAAATCCGTAATTTCCTTTAATCAAAAATAACCTTCACCTTTCAAAAAATCAGATACAATTACTTTCATGGAGCAACATGGATAAAGTATTACACTTTTTAACTTAAGGTGCAGGTTCACCAAAGAGGAAGAAGATAAAGCGAGCCATAATACAATAATAATTTTACGAAAAACTTTCAATTTGATCTTTCTCTGATAAGGCCTCGGCTTCAGACCCATGCCAGACACCGCCAACGTGGAGAGCACCCTCATCTACTATCGGGCTAACGACAAGGGTTCAGTCCTTAAATGGGCCAGCGTCATCGATGACTTCCTCGCAGGTCAGTACCCTTACGACACTAGTTTGTGTAGGAAGCGACCTCTGAGTGTAAACACACTTATAAAGTTGATAAAAAAATGTGTAGTTGCATTATCGAATGCAAGAAGTAGTGTATTTTTTTATTATTGGCGGTTGTTAATGTTCGTGATTTGACGGAATTCATAGAGATATATCTTGTTTTTTAAAATTCAAATAAAATTAATTTGGGAATATTACTTGGTAAACATTTTAATTCTTAAAAAAGTCAAGAGAAGCCGAAACAGACCAGATTTACTAGTCTAAGAAAAAATATGATAAAATAAATAAAATTGAATATTTATAAATAGTAATCATATCGAAGAACGGAAAAGGCGATAAACTCAACTTAAATTATATTAATTAAAAACAATTGTAATGTATTTTATTATAAATTACAATTGCAGTAATAAAATACGTCAATCCATTATAATTTACATAAGATTAAAAAAATTGTAAATAAAAGGACTCTTGTAGTATTTTTAATGTACTCAGCAGTCGGCAGGACGATAATGACAATGAACACTAATGCAATGCAATACAGAGTATCGTAAGAAGGGCAGCGGCAGTGGGGAGGTCCCCGGTGCGGAGAATCGCGTGCACTGCACGCCCACCTCGGGGCCCGTGGGCGAGAAGCAAGTGTGCGACGTGCCCCTAGACAAGTTCGACCCGTGCACCCCCGCCAACCAATACAACTACGAAAAGGCCGGCCCCTGCGTCTTCTTAAAGCTCAACAAGGTAAGTGGCTGTGTAAGATGCATCAGCGTAATTATGTTTGATCATTTATAGACTTATGCTTCATTCAAATTATAAAACACGTTCCACAGTTGCTTCTGGAAGGTGGTTACCTAGTGTGGAATATAAAGATCCACAAAACCACAAATTTGTTGTGATTCAAATATGACAAACAATTTTCTTATTTTAATTCTGACTGCAACTTGTTTTAACATAAAACAAATTTATAATTTTTTGTCAATCCTTGACGTCAATGTATTCGCTTTACCTTTTACTAATGTGACTTGTAAATATTTTGTCAGATAAAAATGCAAAAATTCAATTTACGCACCAATGTGTATGACGTCATGCAGTGTTTAAATATTGATACACAGGTATTAAGTACTTATTTATATTTCAGATATTTAATTGGATACCTCAGCCGTACAACAACACCGAGGACTTACCCCAAAATATGCCGGAGGACCTCAAACAGCACATTAAATTCATTGTAAGTCATTTTGTAACGCGCTTTGTGATAATTCCAAAGAAGACATTTAACATATAACACAAAGCTCAAAGGAGTTAACGTGTTATAAAAGCAATTCAAACTACCATTACATCCGGCAACAGTGATCCAGTTTCAGGAGTTACCACAATAATTGATCGAAGGCGAGTTACTAATACTGTGTGTACGGGTAACACTGAATAAGCTAATACCACACGATTCACTGTAATATAGTTCAGTATTATACTTGTAAAACTTCATGCTGACCTGGTTCTTCGATGAAATACCTATTCAGTGTTCGACCAAATACGTCACCTTGAATTTTATTTTAATATGTAAGTAGTGTATTTAGAAACTGAACTGGACGCACTTGTCAATATAGAATATACTTAACCAAAAAACAACACAATTTAAAACTATATTATTGTGTCCCCAGCACAGATTAAGTTAAAAAAATACACGCTTTCGTAGAAATATTAACTAAAAAATAAAAAATAAATGATAGTGCAAAAAAACTAAAGACATGCGCTTTCGTAGCGAATGAACTAAAAATTGAAAATAATGTTAAAATATACAGTTTGTGATCAAGAGAAAGAGAAAGAGAGAGGAAATTTCCTTTAATTCTGTATACTATGATGTTCTGAACATCTTCAAAATAAGATAAAGTAATTAACAGAAAAGTTAGTTTTAACATAAAAAAAGCGTGAGGTTCTGGATACCAATTGTTGAGAGTACCAGTTGTTGAATATGTATGCAAAATTTTAAACGATTTGGACATTTTGAAATATATGAGAATGTAATTCACAGATTCCGTTACATTTACACATACATAGATAGATAAATACAAGTCAAGCTAATATTGAAGCATGTACAATAACTATGTATATTGAAAGGTAGATAGAAATAGTATGAGCTGGTAGAAATATATTTAACAGTACTTCTACTTAATCCTTTTTTATATGTAACTTTTAAATAATAATTTGCGTTTCAGTCTGGCAAGCCTGATGCCAACACCGTGTGGGTCTCCTGCGAGGGTGAGAACCCGGCGGACGTGGAAAATCTCGGGGCAGTGCAGTACATCCCGACGCGCGGTTTCCCCGCTCATTACTATCCCTTCACCAACAAGGAAGGCTATCTCAGCCCTCTCGTCGCCGTGCTCTTTGAGCACCCGAAGAGTAAGTTTTTATCTGAAAGCATTATATTAGATTTTTAACGTAGTTCTAGAAATAAGCAGACTGAAGTGAGTGTGTACATTAGTGTGTGTCAAATTTCTTGACGAAAGGTTAAAGTCTTCGGAAGTTTTCAAGTCGGTCTGCTACAAAAATTAGTAAATAGTATCTAGGAAGGAAATATGAAAATTTAGAACCAAAATATTTTTGTAGAATAACAGCTTTATTTGCAAACGAGCTGATTATCTTTTAGTAGTACACGGCCATGACGTGTGGCTATTCTATGGTGGGTTGGAGAATAAAAGGAGGAAGGATAAATACGTGTTTGTGTACATGTCCTAAATAAGTCCTAAACTAGGTATATCACACTTGGTAATACGTAATATTTCTTAGTTTTATC
>DWPT01000125.1:0-30490 GCA_018251895.1 Agathymus mariae mariae
TACTATGAATTGCATAAACAATAAGTATCTGGGAGGGAGAACTCCGTTCGGCAGGTTTTTCTTAAATGTAATATACTATTTTTTTCATTATTAAAAATATTACTATGAATTGCATAAACAATAAGTATCTGGGAGGGAGAACTCCGTTCGGCAGGTTTTTCTTAAATGTAATATACTGTTTTTTTCATTGAACATATCCAGATTCTAAACGTTGAGTTAAGGTGATTGAACTTAATCGCGTAATGTCATAGAGTGTCTCAAAAGTTTACAAGTTGGTGCTCTAATAAATCACGTTTTGCAAGAACACAACTGTATAGGTAAAATAAAGACGCAATCTTAATCTAAATTCAAAATTTGATCAAAATCGTTAGAGCCGTTTCTGAGATACGCGATATAAATATATACAAGATTTATTCATTTGAATGTATAATTAAGTCTCCAAAAAAGGAGAAACTTCTCAAAGTTTTATGTCTTTTATGTTTGTTCCCCCCGAACTCCGTTATTTATTAACCTATTTGGAAAGTTCCTTTTGTGTTTGAGAGAATATATTTTCCTTTTGGTTTCAGTTGAATCTAAAGAAAAGATACCACCTGCAGGTGAAAAATAGGGGATACCAAGAAATTTACCTCCTCGAATTTGAAGTCGGTTATTTTTTTGTTAAAATATTTACTTGTTTTATAAGAACAGGATAGTAAAATCTAATACCCATACTGAGAAAAGTTATTTCGTGTGGAATATTGAAAATAAAAAGGTCCCTTTGAGATAATTGTCAATTCTAATTTGAAGTGTAATAAAATACAAGTAACAACATAAAATAGCCCTTAGTTTAATTTACTGTACTGTCGTATTCAGTAACGAAATGGTAAAACGGAATGTTCAAAGAAAACTATCATAGTAACCTGATGGTAACTTTGGTTTTCAATTTGTATAATGAAATACATAATTTATTTTCCTAAAGATAAAATTAATCTCAGTATTAATCCTTACAACGAACTCACAAAACCCTCATTGTGGTGTGCGTTTTCCGACACGCAGCAGGTAGTTTTTAAAAATCATCACTGCAACTGTTGTAGAATGTAAAAACTGCGGGCCTTATTCTATTTATGTCAGAAAAACAAAATAATTGTGTCGCAGACTCGTAATATTTGGTCATTTGCATTAAGTTCAAGTCCTCGACACAACGGAATAAGCGAGAGGGCTTAACGGACAAACCATTTGAGTTGGTAATGATTCAGTATTAATGAGTGTTTATTAGTGATAGTCCGTAATACGATTACAGAACAAAAGAATATTATTTTCATAGCTTTATAAATATGAAATGTAATCTCAGTAGACGCTCTATCAACTCTAGATAATACTCGTAGAGTATCGTAGCAGTTGGAGTGAACATTAAATTACTTATTCGTTCTCTTAATACATATCTAGATCATTATATTTTGAAGTATTTCTTTTGCTTAACGTATACATAAATAATTACTTAAACACTGATTGTAATTGAACTAGAAACACATTTTTACAAGTGTTGTAAATTATCGTTAGCACGCGGGCGCGGACGCCGCTTATCACTACCGAATGTAACTCGGTCTTTCTTTTACGCGATAAACGATTTTCATTGCTCCAAATACTTATGTAATGAGACTATGAAACAGTAGCGCAATCGTTACAGTAGTTTTAAACATTGCTTAGTTATGCCCAAGATTTTTTCTTGGTTACTGTAGATAGTATTTTAAAAGTAACTGACCTAAATAAGATTTTATTAATTTCGATGGTGGCGTGCAGTCACAGAACATTGTCGTATACACCATATTGTACAACTAGGAAGCCAAGCGTAAACCGTATTATCTTTACTACCCATATTGTAACATTGCTGGGCTCGGCTCTCCACTCGCCATGCAAGTGGTCAAAGCCATAGTACAGTGGTTAAAGCGACGCTGGACAAGTGGGACGGTCAAAGTTCCTCTGAGATTATTATAAAGAACTCTCAGATAAACAGATTACCTAACTAACTACGTTTTCCTTCACCGTAGTGAATGATAATTAATTTTTAATACTCAAATCTCCCGAGCGGACGATCCAGATTCAAATATGCAGGCTACCTTTGCTGGCGTTTACTGTGTTGATACCATTTATTATCACTATACGCAGCACCTAATTGAACTATTGCATTTGTAATAACTTCGAAATCGAGAAATCTATATAACTAAATATATTAAACCAATTGTTATATCAAAGTTGATAGACATTTATATCATGTCAATATGTTGGAAATTATCGGTTTTTTATCAGAGCATTCGCCGAAGGCTTTATTTTCACCCACATTTATTTGAATTTGTCCTTATAACTGTACAATCTTTCACTATGCTGAATATTTATTTTTTAACGGTGTTCATAAAAAATCGCTCTGTTCCCTAGTTAATTCACTAATATCGTTTGATTTAATAGGTCCTAATGGGTATCTACAATTAATATTGCGATCACCGCAATGTAACGACCAAATGTTCAGTCATTTACCCTTTTTCTAATTTTATAATTTAAAAACCTACGTAATTGAACCAGCTTGTTTGCCCAGATAAAGTAACGGCACGTCAATAAGATTATATGATAGTAGGTATAAATGTATTTTTGCTCTTTTCCATCCATGGAATAGGTCTATGCCCCAGAAAGTCAATCGCTAATCAAAGATAAGAAAGGTAAGCAACTTAACCAACAATAAGGAGTAGATTGAGGAAGAATGAATCATTCGGATTTATTAACGTTTTTACTAATATAAAAACACGTGTTACAAGTACTATCAAACATGGGACATGCATTGTCTCAGCTAAATATTGAGTAATTTATTTAACATTACAAATGCAAGGTTAAGTATATCTAACAAAAGAAGAATATGAAGCTAATGATAATGTATGTTTCACGTACCTATCGCGTCTCGCGTCGAGTAAGGTTAGTTTAAGCGTTGAAAGTAAACTCAATAGCGTTTCAATCTTTCAATCGTAATTCGTGAGGGAAATATCGAGAAACATTACAACCTTGGATGATCGATATATCGTTTAGGTTTTGTTTGTGGTTTATGGCAAATTTTTGTGTTAAACAATACAAATGTCATCGTCATCGGTTCGGTACTAGATATTTAAAAACAATTTTGTTATTTAGTATAAATCTGGAATTGCTCATGTTTATTACGTACCGTAAAGTTTATTGTGCTACTCAGTATATGTTACTTTATTGTTGGGCGTTTAAAATAAAGTAATGTATAAGGATATTGAGCAGTGATAGTAATAACGACAAGTTTTCGAACGCTCGATGTTGTTTGTTCCGTGTGCCATATACCCTTTATGGTGTACCGTCAGTTCAAAGAGCGGATAGCTGATCACCTCGAGAGTACCGCTTCACGATTACTGCCGGGTTTCGAATCTTAATTTATTTATACGGATGTAAATTAAGGCGAAAACTATCAATGGGTTTTTGATAACTACATAAGTGAACCAGGCGTGTGTAATATTAAATTAAACTGAAATTGATTCCCTTGGGTTATATCTAGTATTAGCAAACTGCCCTCGCTTCTTCTAAAGAAAAAAAAAAGCTAAGCCTTATTACGCTTAGAAACAGCACCTGCATTGTTTTAGAACTGCGTTTTTTTCGTTCTGTGAAGTAGAAACATATTAATTTTACTTTAACTCTTTTAGAAATCTATCGGAATGAATCGATTATTAAACATTAAGTGATACTTCCTGCAATACATTAGTGAAAACCATTACTATATTGGTTAAGCCGTTTCTGAGATAAGCGCAAACAAACGTACAGACAAACAGACAAAAATTCCAACTACATACTATTGTTTTGGTTTGTATTGCGTTAACAAAGGCTCCTATTAATAGTTTTTCTCCTATATTCCTCATGTACAGAAAACAATCAGTTTTAATTTTATTACATGTATAGATTAATGTACGGGAATTATCTTTTTTGTAATTTTCAAGATTACTTTTCACCATTAAATGTGGCGATCTAAGTTGAATGTTAACTAAGATTATAAAACTAATCACTTAAACACGGATTATCGATATTGTACGATTACTTATTAGAGCAATCGAAGCGAGTTATATCACTATCGTACATTCCGTACAGCTTTATGGTACGCTTTACGATAAAACTATCACGCCACTAGACTAGATGTCTTGCGTTCTAATTATAGGTTTATTTGTTGTAGTTGCGTTGAAACACATTTATATCACAATAAAGCGATTTTATCGTAATTACAGTTTATAGAGTACCGAGTCACTCCGTATTATTTGAACCAATGCTGTCCACCATACGCCCACACTGATGTCATTAGTATACGAGTAGGTCTGATAGAGACGGAGTCGCTGGAATTTTTTCAGCATAGTTCTATTTTAGGCCAAAATATACAGGTTTTAAAGATTGCAAAAAAAGGTATTTTGAATATTAGGTACGTGAATGCTATTCGTGTTCGATAAGCCTGCTTTGTTTCAACAACCGACCAACGGTTTGACGGTCCACCTGATGGTAGAGGTTCACTGCCTTCCATGGACGAGACTGTATCACCAAAGGCATCACGGAGGGGTTTCAACCCTGCAATCGATATACAAGAATAACATTTCACGTTTGCCTTTTAAAGGAGAGAGCTAGCTAACCAGGCAACCGAGAAACCTACAGCCGTGTTTGAGTACCATCGGGAATAAACAGGGTTGTCAGTATCATGTTGGGCTTTGTAGCTCAGCGACTTCCAATTTCGATATTCAGTCGCGTGCACCATGAGCGGGAATGTTCGGTGTAGGCTCAAGATCCTAAACTGAAATTGTCTATTTTATTTCATTGCTGCTAAGTCATGTGTTTAATCTGTCTAAAACATCTTCGTCAGTCACTATCCATTCGTAAAATGAAATTAAAATCGGTGAAGTATTTTTTGAGACTATCGTGTTAAGATAGACACTTTGTTTGTCTTGTGTAATGATCATTTATACCATTTTAAGATAAGGAATTGAAAATCTTATAAACTGGCCCCCACAGTAAAAAAGTGGTAATTAGTGTAGTAGAAATTTAATTTGCTGGTTCCTGTAGTTGTTTGCATTGTGACTTCTGTCTTATTTGATGGGTTGATTCTGCTTCGTACTTTTGAGGGATTGGTTTATCTATGTCTATACTAATAATAAAATTCGAACTGAACGCTTTTTGTACATGAACGATATATGAGAGAAAAAAACATTATTAGGGGCCTTTATTAACGCAATAGAACAAAACAATACTTGTTACACTGTTTTGTCTGTTTGTAATCTCAGAAACGGTTTAACCGATTTCGTTCTGTTTTTTACTAATGCATTGCAGTAAGCGTCACATAATACTTAAAGCTTGTTTCATTGCAATCCGTGCACAAATTAAAAAGTTAAAAATTTATCCAGAAAAATGCAGATGATCAAGGTAGTTTTTCCGAAGCGAAACGAGGGCATTTGCTAGTCTTGAATAAAATTACCTGCAATAAAATATTTCTAACCTTGTGATTAAGACAGCTGACGTATAATATATTGATAAGAACCGCTTTTATAACATGTTAATTTCAATGGCAATTAATAAAATTAGTTTTGTATAATTTTGTCATCGATTATTGCCATCGGAAAATTCAGACTGGACTGAAATATTATGTAATGATTATGTTACAAATGCTACATTTACTGTTACTGATGCGGAAGTTGGACCACTTTTAGACTTCTCTGAGCTGTAAAATAATAATGATGTTCTGCTATAATACTTGAAGTTTTTGTGTCAGATATGGTAGTTAGCAACTATGTGAATCTCATAATTATTCTGGTATAATATGTTATATTGGATGAATCAACAATGTTATTTTTTTTATTTTGGCCCCTCCTACTAATAAATATTAGGTATATTTTATATTATAGATATTATTATAAAAAAAAATGTTAAAAAAAAATGTTTAAATACTAAGCCAGCTATACAAATACTAAAATGATCACTTATTTATTTCTGTAAATGAAGAATTTATGAGAAAAACGATTATTATTGGCTTTTACTAATGCGTGAGAACCCAAAACAGTAATTGTTACAATTTATGTCTGTTTGTACTGTGCGTTTGATCGCGATAATCACAGAAACAGCTTAACTCATTTCATTACATACCGTCCATAAATAAGAAATCTATAAATAAATATATTTCTAATTCATAAACCCAGTAATAAAACAATGCAGGTACAATTTCCAAGCGTAAGGCGTAGTTTTTATGAAGCAGTTTGTTAGTATTTTTTTAAAGCTGTATAAGTATGTATGATTGTATAATTTAATCATAATTGTAACTCATTTTAATTCAAAACATCGCTACGTAATTAACTGCAATCTGCAACTCAGTTCGCATCGTTATTGCGATTGTGTAATAATTATACTATTACGGAATGGCACGTTCACCACGCAGTATCAACACACATTGACCACACGCGCGTTACTTTGTTGTGACGGTTATAAATAATATTCACTTATACTATTTAATAAAATGTACTGGAAACATTGGCAAAATATTAAATACACTTCCATACACCTGTATTAATAACAAACAGAAAACTATAACGAGGACGAATGCATATATTAAATGTTATTTGAAAATTTTAGTGCAAATACACTTTCTTTTATGGCAACTTTATTATGATATCACGCAAAAACGACGAAGGAGATTAAATTGATGCTTGGCATCCTTATTTAGGAAATTGTTATCCCGATAAATGGATTTATTCCGCGAGATAGTTCAAAAGTTAGCATAGAAATTCTATACGAAAGTTAGTTCTATTCAAACGTTACCCTAAGTAACGGTGAAAGAAATTTCTGACAAGGCATGGATTAAGTAGTGCATTCGTACACACTTTTTATGCATATTTCCCTTGTAAATTTATAATCAATGAAATGAAAAACGAGTACTTTTTTATAATAACTAAAATAAATAAATATGTTTGTGGTACAGCCGATTCCTAATAGGATAAAAATAAAAGAAATAGTAAATAGATTAAAATTATTGATTTTTATGCCGTCATTAACTAACTGACAAAACTTTATATTTTATTTTATATACGGGAACCCATTTTATAGTAGTACAATTAAATAACCACGGTTCAGGAGTAATAGTGAACATGAATCCTTAAATCAATATTGTGTTGGTCACTCAAAAAACTATGTATTTCTCTTTTTATCATTAATTCCTCGTTCACTTCATCAACTTGAGGGTGCTGTTGTTGCATCTAATGTGTACATCTATATATATCTGAAAAATAAAAAAGTGAAATTAAGGGTAATTAGATCCAATAATGTTTTTGTATAGAATTAAAGAATTACTTACCCACAAAACAAAGAGGTGATTTATTGTTATCTTATTTATTAAATCCTTATTATACAACTTAAAATATACGGGGATACAATGGTTGGCTTTTTCTTTTCCTTCTTGAAGCGTGGTATCTCTGCTAACCTGCGTTATTGAGAGAGGATAGTGTAACTAAATGCAAAATAATTAAAACATTTTAACTAAATGTATGATTATATTTACTCGTTCCATATGTATATATGCATATTAACTAAATACATGACTGTATAAACTAGGTAGTTGTAGCCCAGTGACCGACATTCGACAGTATTTCACTAAATTACAACAGGTGTATATTAAGCAAGGTGTGTTTCACTAATATATGAAACACAAAAAAAAAATTAACGCATTTTTGCCTTGACACACTACACAGTCTATTGAAAAAGGAACTGTTAGAATGACACAAAATTCAAAACTCATTTCACAATCTGATATATTATAATTTCTTGGTGACAATCTTCTCTGTGAGACTGCTTGATCACAGATTATTTGTTTGACATTGACATTATGAACGTGAACGATACATTTTTTTATCATAATGAATGTATTTGTTACTGTATTATATATTAATTAGAGTTTATTCACTCCTCAACGCAAAAACTGTGTTCATGCCAAATTTTAGTTTCCGAGTATGCAATGTGCTTAACCATATTAAGTATTGGTGCAAAAAATATACGTTTTTCTTATTTGTTTTTATTTAAACTATTGATTGACGTACCGATGAAAAAAATATATAAGAGATATAATTCATTGTTACAGTATTTTGACACAAATTTTGCATATTTACTTCCACAGCAATAAAATAATTAAATTTCAAAGTATTTCTCAAACAAACACGCACATCAATTGTACACATATATACGAGAGTATTGTACCGTACGATGTACAAAATATAATTATAGTATATAAGATATATATTTACAGAAATTTGATAGCATTTCCTCCTATCATCGCCAGCTCAAATGGCTCCAAATTCGCGATCGTAAGCAGATTATATTACTCTAGGCATTGCACTCTATTCTGTTAAAACAGCTGTACCCCAGGTTACTTGAGACATAAATTTCAATATCTTCGTGAAACTCATGAGCGTCAACTACGATCTTCCGATTCCCTCGTATTAGCGACTCCCCTTCACCGATCTTATTTCATGTCAAATTCTTCCACCATTGATGCCTTTAGTCAATGGAATGCACTTCCCGATGAGAAAACAAAAACTGTTAGCAAACAAGTTGTTCTTTTAAAAACTCTCTGCCTACTATCTACTGAGTTCTGAGAGAAAGTGTTGCAATCACATCTGCGGTGGACATGTGAATATTGACTGGTAGAGAACGCACTTAGCATCGAGTCCGCCTCCATACCATATTGTATTGGCTATAATAAAATTTAAATAAATAAATATTTTATAAATGTGTTTCGACAATTCCGTATTTTCCTACAAAACAACACTACGACAGTCAAAACACGATGAAAAACGTAAACAAGCGAGAGCAATGAATAAAACAGACACTGTAAATAATGCAAAACCAATTCTATATAAATTTCAACAGCTTCCAGTGTGCTCCGTCCATCAGTTTCGCTTTCTGCCTGTGCTGTGGCTCGTCTAACAAACATTCGTTGTTATTTAATCATATTCCATAACCGGTTCGCGCATCGATGGTTTCATGCAAAAAGTTGAAATATAAGTTACAATCGGTTTGAGTTTCTTCAAGCCTTTTTTAAATGTATCACAACTGAATGTAGAGTGATCAGTTGCTCTAGATTTTGTGATATATAAAAAATGTTATGTAAGCTTTCTGAAACTGACAGATTTTAACACATATTTGAATATCTGATATCTATGAACTATTACAATTCATTAAATTTTCATTAATTAATTTCAAGGCGTCCGATATGCTTTGATTACACAGTATATCCTTACTAGGATCATAACAAAAGTCAATGAAGATAAATAATATATATAAATATGCCGACAAACGAGCAGACGAGCCACCTGATGGTAAGTGGTCACCAAAGGTATCACTGATGCGATGTCGGCCAGGAAATGAGAGGAAGGTAAGAATGGAAGTGCTGGCTCTCAAGTCCCCAGCCGGAACACGACGAGTCGTTTGGCGGTCGATTCACGCATGAGGGTGGTAGCTAGCCAGGCAAGCTTTACGGAAATAATATTAATGACTTAATAATAATACTAATAATATAATAATTACGCAAAGTCCTAACACCAAGCAGGCTGGCTTCAGTCGCCTTTTACGACACCGTGTTCTACCAGCATGGGATTGGAGGGAGAGTATTCTAGGCCGCCGCAATACGACTCAAATTATAATTACATTATATTATTGACAGTGGTATTTTATAGGTACGTATAGTTTTTATAGCGAAATATGGTACCTTATAATATATCGCACATACATGCGAAATATGAACGTAGCAACTTTGTAATTTAAACAATTATTAGTACACGAAAGAATTCAGTCTGGTCCGGGCAATGTTGTACAGAGTCGAGAGTCTGATACACCTGGCAAATTATAATATATAAAGCAATGAAACAATACCAGTAATCATTACCAATTACTAGTCGTAGCTGACTACTGGCTGGAAGGACACTCAATATAAGGTAGCTAGTGGTATAAGAAGTAAACCAGTTACCATGATAGGACATGAGCTGTAGCAAATGGTGAGACAGCGTTCCCCTGACGTACATTAACCTGGGCTTGCAGACACTCGTATACTCGATGAAAATGCTAGGAAGTTCGGCTTTCGCGTACAAATCTTTCAAATCGTAATTTGAGCGTTAATATAAATTAGTAATCCTCTCTACTTTAGTTCGTTTATTAATTTATTTAACTATTTATCTACCCGTTAATATAATAAGGAGAATGAAATCTGGGTGACAGTGTAATTGTTTTACCTAGAAAAATCTTCCAGTACATTCCAACATATAACAAAGAAGGAATAAAAAAGTGGGAACTGGTATCTAATAAATAAACAAAATATTAAAAACCAACTCTACATTGATTATCACATACGATAAGTAATAAAGCAAATGGAAATAATACACACACAAATAATCATTTATATACAAATATCGTATACTAAGGAAATATTGTATTGTACACTTATAGATACAGGTTTTCCTTACGTTTACAAACAGTAGAGAACCCCGAAACTATTTAATGGTTAACCCTTTAACGCTTTGAGGGCTGTGTAAGTAATTGTAAATGTAGGGAATTGTAAAATAAAGCGAAGAAGCGTGGGTGGATGATACCAGTATATTAGTCAGAGACTATAGCTGGCATAAAGGTAACGAAGTTAATTTAGGTTAGATCGTTTACTTTTCAATTATTATAAATATCAGGCGGTCAAAGCAATTCTTTTATTAGGGTAGCACTATGCATTTAGCCAGGTAGTGTATTCAGAGGGCTAGAAGGAAAATATACTTTGATTTAATGCATGGCCATTTCTCCCATAATCGAGTAATGGCGGTTGTATGGTATATTATCAAAAGTTTACTATCATACTTAGTCCACACAGATTATTGCAGAGTACTTGACGCTAATCGATTAGATCAGCATTTCGTTTACCGTGTGTATAATATAAAAGCCAGTCATGTAATACAAACAACGATATTTGCTTCCATTAAGGAAAAAAAATGAAGCAACATTTTTTCTTCTTTAATAGCGGTTTTCCTCTATATTGTAAACAGCTGATTAAACAATGTTATTCATTAACCTATTTTAATGGTCACATAGGATGTAATTAAATGTGCTACGGTGCGGATATACTTCGATAAACATATTAACCAAACTAATTAAAACCATTGGACAGTGGTGATATGCGCATTATATGTACCAACTTCTTGTTTACATTGCTTAATTATAAATTCACCGAATAATGGTATCAAACTGCTATAAATAATAAACGCAAAAACAGTAATAATTCAACCATTGCATTTTTAAATATGCATGACCTCATAATTGCAATATGCAATGTTCCAGTATTGGTCTCAGGTCTGCTTTTGGCATGAAAAGGATAACACGCCTCGTTGCGCATACGCTAAAAGCATTATATAGAACTCTTTTGTCATCTTGTGCCGTATTTTTACTGTTTTTCCTTTGCATGTCATAATTTATTTCAGACAAGCATTTCAATGCGATGTGACTGATTCGAATCCCAAGTCCACGGAATGTTAGCCGAATTTTTAACTCATACACTGTCACTCATAAACTTCTTAAGTTGTATTCTGTTTATGCATTCGTCATAACTTCATCGCTGGTTCAATAACAAATAGGGAAACCCAATTGTTTCTCTAACGTAATTCCGTCCGATCCTATGTTCAGTCAATTCAACGACTAGATGTAGTCTTATTTAAACCAGGTGATCTAGAGGCAGCTGGTACTATATTCTCTGATAGCTAACGCAGACTTTTCTGGCCGATCGTTGCTGACCAGTTCTACAAGCTACTTCACTAACCTTTGCACGTTTACGTTCTTACTATTGCGTCCGTCGTTTAATTAAATACTTAGTAATTATTACGTCCATGCAATTCCCACAACCCATTACTGTTTCTCTTCGGGGTCTGCCTCCCTATGACGTAACTATCGACAGCCAGTGACTATCTCTGGGTACCGTATTTCGCCAACATTGTAATACTTATCACCTGTCAACTATTATCACATACGAGTATGACACGACATACGAGTAGAGAAATGGAAGATTTCATTTTTGTGGTTTGAGTTATATCCTAATTGTGTATAGAACTAAAACTGGAACAATGGCTAATCTAATCTGGCTATATCTAATCTGTCAGAATGTATTCAGACTCCCTTACGGTCATAAACAATTGTTACATAATTGTTGTTATTGATGATAAGCAACTATGTAACTACGAAAAATCGAAACGAATACAAACCAAGTCCACTTAAGCTGGTGGTGAAGTGAATATCAACTACCACTAACAAGTTAAAAATCACAATTTTTTTAAGGTAGAAGTTGTAACACTTAAACGCTTGTCTTAATTCAAGGTTTGAAGTGAATTTCCCTTTTCATTTGGAAAAAAATATTCTTTGTCTTTGGGGAAGCCGTGTCAATACAATCGATGTATTCCGGGAATGTAATCTCACGTCAGCTAAAATCATTTATAAAATTATAGTACTAAGTACCATCATGGTGACTGAAAAGTAGTATATAATATACGTGTTAGTTATTAAAGTTTACACTTGGGTAAACAATCCATCCTATGTACGGTACCTAAATCGTTTAAGTATATATTTTCTTTTATTTACTATATACTTTGTTCATTCATGTATGTCTTCAGCCCATCGGCGACACACTGCAGAGTACGGATCTCCTCTCGTAATTCATGACGTCTAGAGGGTATTTTAAAATACTGCTATAATGCAAATCGGAGGTATTTGTAGCCAACCCCAATTTAAGAATTTCTTGTAACTTCGTCCGCGTCCCCAATTGTCTACCTCGAATAATTATTTACGATCAACATAAACTATAAGCGCTACAGTGATTGTTTATAAAGTTTTGTGGTATTGTAATACATTCCACGGAATATCTACGTATAAGCCGAAACAAACACTTAAAAGAAATGATGAAACTTAATGACAAAGTAGTTTTATAAGTGAGTCAGTTCAATCATCAATCAGCCTGCAATGGATTTTTCCGCGAGGATTGGAACAAATGCGCTTCTGAATAAATAAAAAAATATGTCTAATCATATTAAATTTGTATAAATTGTTTGTTTGTTTCAAAACGAAGTTAGTTCCAACCGAATGTTATTTGCTGTTCTAATCGAAATAAACGCATTTTATCCTGAACATATATAGGTATACTAACACCTATTACTTTATAAACTGATGTAAACAACGAATATCTTTTTGGTGGTTATAGGTGGTATAGCCTAATTACCTTAGGAGGTAAATGACTGCGTATTAATTATCTTCAATTTCTAAATAGAAAGACCGTTGACATAGAAGATAATATCGTGTGTTATGATATTAAAATAACGTATACAGTTGGACCTTTGTAAAATAAAAGCAATGACGTATTGAAAGCAGGTTCGTTAAACGTCGGAGAGTGTTAGGCGGAGCCGGGTCGTCTCGCTAATAGTTCGAGTAGCGTTGATCGCTCACGACACGAGGAAGTGAAGACCGGTTCTACCTCACGACCGACGCCGTGTCGCCAACGTCTATACATGCCATTTATTATAATACCCCCTTCTACTGACACTTCACAACTAGCGACTCTACCTACACATACGTCCTCCTGTGACGTAATTATTAAATATCCACAGTTATTAACTGCATGATCGATACCAGGAAGTCGGCGACGTTTCGCATGCAACGTTGTTCGTAACCTGTAGACAAGTATGACCGTATGACCTCTTGGTCGTAGTTAAGTGAAAATTAGGCGCAACTGTGATGACCTGGTTCGTTAAAATACGTTTTTATATCATTGCTCTCAATATTGATTCTTCACTTAAAATAAAGTACAAGTAATATTCACATAGATAACTATTTATTTTTCTGATTCTCTGACATAAACGGTTGACAATTTGTACAACAATTTGGACAACGTAAGCTGCTAATAAATATTTACTGAGAAAATAAATGAATCAAGAAAATACATATTAAATTATAGGTTTATAATTTAATTATAATATATATTCAATACTACCATATTGAAATTACAACGGAATTAATACAACCTTAGCGCCGAAAGTATTCAAGTGTGTGTCTTGAAAGTGCGTCAAGCCCGCGAAGGGCTTAATGGCAGTTGGAAAGGCTAGCGTCGAATTATAACAGCACGCACTAATTTGAATAATGAACAATGTTACCTTATAACTGGTTTAAACACGCGACCGCACGTCTGCGGGGAGGTTTTACGATCAGGGATGCTGGCCTATAAACGTGAGCCGTAAAACCTGCAAACGACATAACATATACATATAGAACCCACAGCCTCTTGGAATCTGTTAAAAGAAGGTGCGATTAATGAAAAACTTCTCGTTTATTTTTTAGTAACAGTAAAAATAGAAGACATTAGCGAGCCCTTGTTTAAAAATAACAAAGAATGCCCACGAAACGTGAATTCGTCTCGTACGTAAAACAAATATTCATCATCACTCAACATTTTTTGTCGAATATCTGGAATTGCGAAGTTACATAATTTAAAAACAAAGGCTCTCCAAAAAAAGTACGCCTACAGATTTGTGGAAGGGAACAAAGCATATCTTGATGCATTTTAGCTTCACCCCGAAGTAAGCTCAGCTCTTCGGAACATCACACAAATACTGTTCGCGACTCGAAACAATAAGATCGGCCATTTTTTTTTCCGTTCACGAAATAGTCTGCCAGACGGGTCATTGCGTAATCAAGACGCTGAGATTTCGGTCTTAACTCTCAATACCGATCTTGGAACAAATAATTTGCAATCGATTTTTAATTTAAGGAATAAATGCAATATTTTCTAGTTTTTTTGCACTTTATGAAACTGATTTCAGAAACGGTGACCAATTATGATTATCATGGTAACGAATCTGATAGCCTCCACTATTGTCTAGCATAAACTTTTACCGATTGTTCATCGTTTTACCGATGGACTTAATTATCAAAAATGGTCTAAATATTAAAATATATTAAAAATGATATCCCATTGAGTTACTCCACTAAAATATACAATTAGGTTTTATCATTTGATAAACTATTACGCAATAAAATATAAAGTGTTTATAGCAAGGCACTAAAGTTAGCGAAGAACATGAAGCTAAAATTTAAAATTATTTCCCTTGATTTTTATACTTACATTTTAAAATGAACTCTACCTCCTAATTATCGCTAATATGACATTCAAATATAAAATTAAATGGATAAATTTAAACGTTTATTATATAAAATAAAACGTAAAAATATGTATCATAACCAGTCTTGACTTATGAGTTTGTCGCGTTGTATTCATACTGAAAGGTAAGTTTAGCCAAAGTTAATACATATAAAAATATTGTTCACGTTTCCAGGAAACGGATAAGATGTTTAATAAACAAATTTATCTGCAAATTGTTTTTGCTTTGGAATAAAATTATATTTGAAGCATGCTCTACAATTATCTTCGACACCATTCATTAATTACGCTTATCGTGTAAATGTAGGTTGAGGCTTATGATAACACTTTTTTAAATTAAGACGAGCAAGTTCTTGGGTTATCCCCTAAATAAATCCGTTATTAAACCTTATACATATATTCTATTGATCATGACTCGTCATAATCCACTATTCCACCTGATATGCAGATAGGATATTACCTGCTTACAAACACTTAACACTTTTTGTATTTTAATATACATATGCTGGTAGTTTATTGACCGTATGCACTTTTAAGAGAATCGATATATTCAAATTATGTATGATGGACAGTCATAATACATATTAATACAACCAAACGAATTATTTTTGACATAGTCTACAAAGAACGTCTAGACTGGTTAAACGAGCGAGGCGTGTGAGGTGAGTTTATAAAGTTCTGAGAAGTGACCAGAGAGTGAGCGCGTCATTATGTTTAAAGTAGAATAAAATTGGATTACACTTGATTCTGCAAGGGTATATTTATATATCATAAATTAAGAATAATATGATGCTATCAACCAAGCTAATTTCAAGTTAGAGACGGCACGTAGATTGCATCATGTGACAACCCTGCCGAAATCACGTAATGTGTAGAATCTCGGCACGTCTTTCCACATCAATGGCAATGGACTTTTTTTTTATGATAATAGCCGACAAACAAGCAGACGAGCCACCTGATGGTAAGTGGTCATCGTCGCCCATGGACATCAGCAAGACCAAAGGTATCACCGATGCGTTGTCGGCCAGGAAATAAGAAGAAGGTAAAAAGAAGGTAGGTACTGGCTCTCAAGCCCCCAGCCGGAACGCAATGAGTCGTTTGGCGGATGACTCAAGCAGGAGAGTGGTAGCTAGCCAGGTAGGCTTCACATAAAGATAATAATACCAATAATAATATTAACGACTTAATAATAATACTAATAATATAACCTTTACGCGAACCCTACCACCAAGCAGGCTGGCTTCTGTCGCCTCTTACGACACCCTATTTTGCCAGCGTGGGATTGGGGGGAGTATTTTAGGCCGCCCCAATACGGCGCAAATACTGTATGCTTTTTACAATTCGGTACTTAAGTACGAACTTTAGTTCTTTCGTTTCGGAAAACATAAAAAGACGTGGCAAAGAGTATAATAATATAAGAAAAAGGAAAAAATACTAATAGATTGATGAGAACTGAAATACATATATCATGTTAACCTAATGCTACATGTCTTCTAATTCTTTATTATGTATATATTTTTTGGAATAGATACATTTATATTATACGTATCTACAGTATTAAACATCCAACTCCATGTTAATTGTATTACTTAAATATGTGGTACTATAAAATTTCTAATATTTAATAACTTATTGGAGAAGAACAAAGTTATATCGAATCACGTTTAAGTGCTTTATTGTTTCCTTTTTTTTATTTTCCATAATGTATCTTGCTATGTCTCAATACTTTTTGTGTTTTTGGTTTGAAAGAGTCGTGACAATTATATCCATCTATGACCAGTTTAAAATAGAACTCTTTCATTTAAAATCGTTTATAGATAGATGACAGATTTAAAATAAAATTAGGTAGACTGCTCGCCTGGTTAAAGGATTTACAAATATAAATTTATGAATACCTCAATAAATGACGCTACATGACCGTTTATTGTAAGTACATATACATAATGCTTACTCTACACACTGGACTTCATTACTTTTATTAAGGCAATTCTGCTCTTTACGGGTATCTTGGACGAGATATCTGTATTAACAAAATTTTAATCATAGTAATCAGTAGCTAGTATTGAGAATTTGCACTAAAAACCAAAGAAGTTTTATCTAAAAAAGTCAAATTAGACATTACTCGTACTATGTTGAAATCGCTGAATATTCATGCTGGCAACAGGTAACTAAAATATTTATTTTGAGGTTACGACTGAGATGTTGCTTAAATAGCTACATGTAAAACAAATATTTAACGCAGAACTAATATACATATATGACAAAATGTAAATTTGTTTCTATGTAGAAGAACACTCTTAACTACAAAAGGAATTAAAAAAACATGTTGCTTTCAAGTTAGCTAGGTCACATAAAACATAGGTTATATTTAATATCGACAAAAACGTTTCAATTCTTTCAATAGAACGTTTTTTGGGTGCTTTATCGACGTGTCCTAATTAAAAGACAGGGTTCTACTTGGAAATAATGTATGTGCTGCAAAATCGTAGTGATCAATAAATCTAAAAAAACCTAAAGATTATATTTCTCGAAGCAACGTAAGTGTGGTTGACTGGCTCTCTGAGACTGAGATAGAATCATGTAAAACATTTTACGGTTGATTTTATGAAGAGGTAAGAGGGTGGTTGCTAGCCAGTCAGGTAAAAACCGCTATCACTAAGCATGGTTACCGTCGGGATCAGTTGGGTCAAGCGACCTCCAACAGGAAGGTCCGTTCGCTCTTACCTCGTTTGTTTTTAAATAAACTATTAATCTATTTTCCCTTTTGTAGGGACATACAAATTTTCCCTATCAAAATTACCATCTAGCCTGCAAACCTAATAATTAATGTTTACTTAATTTAGATTTCTAAACTTCATTGTACTATGACTTTAGTTTAATAAACTATTAAATAAATTGTAATAAAAGTTAACATATTTCAATTAAAATTTCAATTTTAGAGTAAATCACAATATGACGCTGAAAATATTAATAAAATAATACGGTAGTGGGAAGAAATCTGCATACAATTTCTATGATTTTTTTTACATAGGTAGGCTTTGTTATGAATGTAAAGGACAAAATATTTTTATTTGTACAGCCTTGTACAGGTTAAGATGATACTTGACATATTGTTGTAATTTACATTGTGGATTAATATCTAATTAGTAAGAACATTAACCAAGTTTTGAAGGATTAACTATTGAAATAAATAAATATGTATCTGTTTTATAGAACCGACCTCTACAATAATAAATTGGGGAAAATTAAACTTACAAAATTTCTGTTAAAAATTGATAAAAGTTATTTTGGTTACAAGTGCTATACATGTACAAGTTTGCTGAACTTGATCGAGCGTGTGTTTAAATTTAGATCTAATTAAGTCTTTCATCAATACAATACAATAAAAATTATCTTTATTGTACACATAATATTACAATAATATGAGTACAAACAGAATACAAACGTACAATTGGCGATCTTATCACTAAAACAGCGATCTCTTCTAGACAACCATTGACTGGAATATTCAAAATTTATTTACAAAAACGATTATCAAAAGGCATGTCAATAATCTATTGTTATTTGAATGAATATAGTATTGAAGCCTGGTTACTCATATAGCGTAGCAACAATCGTTTGCAAATTAAGCGGTTGATTCCTCTAAAGCGATTAAAATAAATTTAAAAAGACACGAAATTAACATGAGGTAATTATTTAGCAACATCATGAAGAGTTCAGTTACGACCTTATTGCAAGTAAATTTTCTACCATGAGGTTACGATGCATTTTCACTTTTCAAACATAATAACGACGATTACGTAGGTGGATGAATCTTTACATAACGTCTTTGCGATAGTGTTGCACTAATGTAACTAACTTTATATATTAACTACTAATACCTGCTTATGTACCTACTGCAGTGTTATATAAATCCACGCTATTATAGATTGCGGATAGCGGTTGGCGGACGGCAGAGTGTGAAGGGTGAATTGCTGACGGTGGTTAGGATTGTGACGAGTCGGACGGTAGATGGCTAACAATGGACGGCGGTTGACGGACATACGAACATTGAATAACAGACGATGGACGATCAGTCAACGTTCAAAACGAATTACATCCTATATAGTACAGTCGTTTAAATTTTGAGTCACCTTCTTATAGTCCTGTTTTGTTACCGTAGTACGTCTATTTTGTCTTGAAGACAAAAAATGAACTTAAAATCATACAGTTTTTATATCTGAAAGATACGAGTACGCTAGCAGCGTCCGAGCAGACTAGCTGGAGACGTGCAGGCTGACATTGTCAGACGTGGACCAGAAAAATGTTTGAAATGTTAGTTAAGACGCATGAAACTTTGTATTCGAATATACACAAAGCTGAAATATAAAAATACATAAAACTTGTATAAATAATTCATGGGTTATAGTAGAAAAATGTTTCGAAGTTCCGTCGTGGAGATGTGGACAAACACACTTATCGTGTGTGTTGCAAATTGAAACGAATGCGTCGCGGTCTCCAGCAGATAACCTCTTATCACTCGACCCCACATTGTACTCTCGATAACAATTGTGCTTTTATGAGTTTCAATAGCGGCTTCCAGTAACACATATTTACATATTTTGTATGTAACCCGTGTCTACAATCATAATTTAACTTATAAGGAGATTTTTTCACACTACGATTTAGGAAAAAAATATCCACCTTATCTGAATAGAATAAATATATGTTGGGGTTTTAAGTGTTTTTATATTTATAAATATTATATTTGTGTTAGATATATTTCTAAGTACGTATGCAGTAAGTTTGCCTCACTGTATTTCTTTTAATATTTTTGGCCCTACTGGAAGAAATTGTCGAATGGGAATAAGTAGTGGCCTTACACAAACGTTTCGTACATATTTTGTTTCCAGTAATTATATTATGTGTACAAAAACAACTCGAAAATTATGTTTTGAATAAGATGAATAAGCACATATATTGTTACAATAATCGTACATATCAAAATATTGTTTTTACTGATAATAATTAATAGGGGCCAAATCTGGAATTTTGATTATTCGTGGCGACCATGATCACTTTCACTTTGATCATTATCAACTAACAATGAGTGCAAATTACTTAAAATAGCTTTTGTCAGTTTTCATTTCCAACCACGGGTATGCATGAATGGGTAAGCAAGATAATAAATGTTTGAGGGCTTTACATAGATTTTCAATAAACTTATAATATTTTTTTCTATCTGATGTATTTCTAAATTCAGGCTATATGCCTCGTGCTACTCACGTGGATTTTTTCTTATTTATGCATCCTAATTTGAACCCAAATTTCCCAAGGGAAAATTACCTTCCGAATTACTATTGTGGGTTATAATTAATGTAAAATATGTTAAGTACATTATGTGACACCGCCAGAATATACCATATACAATATATCTGTGTAAATAAACATGTAAGTTGCCTTGGAAAAGCTTGACTGTTAATTTATTTGAAAAAAATAATTCTCATTGTGTTCGGATATGGAATAGTACCTGGAAAACTTGCAAAATTCTCTACAATGTTGTAAAGGTATCTGAAGTTATCACGGACTACATAATATCTTTTATTTTTAGAGAAGAAGAAGATTATGGGGTGTTACAACTATATAGCAACTGGTTTTGCGGAAGAACAATGAGATATACTTAACAACTATGTTTGTTTTTTATCTGTGCTGTACCATGATAGTATTAATCGCAGTAGTATGGTTTATTTATAGTAGGGCTACTAAAAATATAATTGTAGGCCAACGACTTCAGTCGCGTCGCAGTGTCCACTCGCTGTACAATTAGCCGTCAGTTGACCCCGCGCGCCCCGGTGAATTACTAACAATACAGTGTTGCCTGACGCCCTCATTGCATCGATACTTCCCTGTTTTGAGAAAATTTCTTGGGTAAGTATCGTAAATAAAAACTAGTGTCAACTTCTGGTCGAAATTTAAACAATATATTTTAATGTTGTCTTAGTTATTGTAGTAAAAGGTCGGCAACTACTTAGGAACTATCTGGATAAAACTGAGCGATAGAGAACGCAGCGACGTTCAACAGACGGGATCGTTCAAGATAGCCTCCTCTATTGTTCAACAGTAAACACAGCGAACAGGGGAAGTTGACTTGGACTCAAGGGTCATTGTGACAATCGCTGTCTGCTTTACATAATACAAATCATGTGCCTTATTTATGTCCATTATTATTTATATTTATTTACGTTGCCTCATCACAAAAAATGGTTAAAGTCTCCATATTTACGTAGTAATTATTTATGTAATAAATTATGAAATGTTATAAATGGCTACTTTGCTTAATAAAGAGTATGCGTTAAATCTACTCAGTCTCTATATATGAATATTTTATGTACAAAAAACAATTTCAGACTACAAACAATTTAGATACTTCATGGACAATTAAGATCTAAGTATAATAATGAACGCAATACTTTTACTAAACAAGAAAATGAAATTTTACCTCAATGCAGTATTATTATTTGACTCCGTTGCCCAATTGATGTTGACCCTGCCTGCCGAGTAAGAAGTCCCGAGTGTGATTCCCATGGGGCACACTTTTATATGATAGAGAATGTTTATCCTCGGCTAAAGGGTGGTTGTAATGTTATATTCTAGCCGCAACACAGGGACTCCTAGAGCGGGGATGTAAACGTGTGGATGTTTATAAATATAATATATTATTTAATTTATATGTCCAGACAATGACTTCTAGCTAAAATATTTTATGATAATGTTGGTAAATTATTGGCTGAGATCTGGGAACACTCCACTTGCGACATCGTCACGCGCTAGTGTGGCCGTAGAGCGTGGCCTTGATTCCTCTATTGACTCAGTGCTGGACTTCGTGATTCTACTTTAAGATTTAAATTTGCCACTTGCCGTGTATCATCGTTATGACTGTTGAGGCTTCTTATTTAGTTTTACAAGTACACTATTTAGCTTTAATTATCTTGTCACTGTATTTTTACCATTTTTATTACTTATTTTTATAGCAAAAAAAATCTAAAAACGTTTAAAAATTTCACCGAGTATTGAGCAGACATAAAAGTACATAGGTGTATGTGGGTATATGAATGTGGGTGTTATCATTTCTCTTAAAACTCCGTCTAGTACTTACCATTAATTGATCTCAAAAAGGTACATTAATAATCTTTTATCTAAATGGATTCCTAAGATATTTCGATGAAACAATAAATATCAGTATGAATCTTCTCTTCTATCTTTGAGCTATAGCTTCCAGCTCTGGCTTCTAGCTTTGGTTACTCTTAACAGTTAATTTCCTGAACAGGAATAAACTTAATACTTTAATTTAATCTTAAAATGCCACATTCATCGGTACACAATTCTTGTACATTTTAGATCCATTCTACAAATGCGGCAATTGTTATCGATCTAATTAAAGTTTGTAATTTAATATGTGTTTCAATAATATTAAAAACGGCAAGTTTAATTAAGATTATATCGTATTGTAGCAAGATTTTACTTTACGCAACGGTTATATAAATTTTTAAGAGCTGAATTACAAATATTAATCGCGGGAAATCCCGAAGTTTGGCTTGGGTTAAAACTGTTTTGCTAGCTAAGAAATTCCAATAAAAATCGTAATTTACGTTTTAGTACAAACACATTATTGTTTACGGGGATTCCCTATTTTTATAAACCTTATGTCTAAACGGGCATCCCACTATCTTTTTTGCTAACAACGCGTCGTTGATGCCTTTAACATGACGGATGTTCTTGGACTCCGGTGACTACTTCCCATCAAGCGATCCATCTGCTCAAACTCTGGCTATTGAAATAAAAAAGTTTTCAAAAGTGTATTGTTGAACATAAGCTTAATATAATAAGAGTTATTCCAACTGATTTCGGGCCATCTGAATCGAATGGCTTCCTACTGTTTTCTACAGATCATAAATCAATGACTGAGGGTGACCTAATAGATAATGAACTAAATAATTTACTTTTACCAAATATCCCTATAAGAAATTAAATAGATGTTAGAAAAACTTCACTTCCTGGTCTTTATAGAGTTTAGACAAAAACGTTAACAGAGTTGTAGTACGATTCAACCTCAAAGCAGTTACGTGTTCGCTATTTAGTTCACTATCAAAAAAATACATCAAGCTGGATTATGACGAAACTTATGAGCGTGGCTTTTTGTTACGAGTGCGGAAGTGCGAAATTACAGTGACTTGCGGTTTACAAATATAACTCATTAGGTTAAATTCAAAGGGGCATTAGAGGGTAAAGTTTTGTTCTTAATGTTACGAAATTGTATAAATTAATTAATAGAAAAAGCATTTTTAATAAAGTGATCAACTTCGATATTATTCGATAAATTCGAGAAATATTCAGATCAAAACAAAAATTAAATTTTTTAGACTATTTGATTTTCTAGACAAAGAGTCTAGTCTACACTCGTAATAGAGATAAGTCTTATACCTCTGAATCCTACATATAAGTAAAAATAATGGACTAGAGCGTCTTCAATTAATTTGAATTGTTATGGCCTTTAGAATAATGCACGAGATCATATCACATTTTTTATTATTCAAACGATATGAAATACGAATTAAGAATAAAATAATATAAATACATTGATGTTTGAAAAAATTATAAGGAAGAATTTGTTTATATATTTATTTTCAGAAAAAGATTTGAAACTGGTAGTTTCAATGATTAAATAACAATATGACAATTTATATTCCTAAGAAGAAAACTTGATTATTCCTCATTTATATTCATATCTAATGTTACCGGCTACGTTTTAAATTACAGTCAATACGCGGAAGCAGTTCCAAATTTTTCTCGATTTTTTGGAGACTGTAAGACACTTTTCCAATAATTTTAATATTGAAGTTAACAAAAGCATTATAAATATTTACAAATATTGTATGTAAACAGTATCACATATCTTTTTTATAATTGGTACGTAAGGGCAAAGTAGTTACAATACCCTAGTAAAAGCAAGTATTTTATTTCCTCCAGCAGTGGTAACAGCTATCGCATAGTTTAGTAGCTAGGTGTCTGGTTTTGCAAGTAAAAGTGCATGGTAGACTAGTTATTTACTGTTACGAAACAACCACTAAGTACGGTGTGCTAAGTGACATTCATTATTCGCTATTCCAGTCCAACAGCTGTTCTGGTTAAAGCCCGGTTTCCTTGATTTGTTACTGTAATTCTGTAATGTCATATTGCTACCAAATTCATGAACTACGAGTAGCTTGTAGTTAACTTATTACAATTTTCCATTATGCAAAAGGACTTCGAATGCTTCAAAATAGCACATGCAAAATAACAAACCAGTTTTAAGTACGCCATTTCTCGACGACGACAAATGTTAGTGCGCAATTTATATCGTTAAAACTTAAATAATTCACCGATTTTTGCGTCAGATTCTTGATTGATAATGAATATAATAAGCTTGCTTAACAATTGCCGAGGTGGGTATGGAAAATTTCAAATTGAAGTCAAATGGCGCAAATCTCGTGCTTGATACAACAGTGTTGCCTTTCACTGAGCGAACGGCGGAAGCGCGGTTATGTCACCGCGGAGTGGGCCATCGACTGACCGTAATGGCCGACACACTTACCACGACCCACCAAAACAACAGTTGCGTCAACGACAATATGACAACATATTGCATAATTTTATTTTGGGTTTTTGGTGACACTCTTATTTACGATTCGTTTTCGACTGACCAATGAAGGGCACTTATGAACGCACATTGCAAAATATGTGGAGCACGAATGGCAAACAATTGTGGTGTTGCGTAATAAAATTAAAAATAGTTACATAATTTGATGTTTGTAGCCGTTACGGCTATTATACTCTAATGTATTGTAAAATTGGGGATAACATTTTCTTAATAATCAATACGAACCACCTTAATTGGCGTGACTACATACTACTATTATTACTAGTAGTAACATTTCACAAATACACAAAAGCTTCATGGCACAAAAAATAGCCTCGATTTGGCAACACTACCAGCTGTATAACACAGTATTTACTAACCGGCAAAAAATGGATGCAAGTAAGTGTTAGAAATAATGGTTAACTGATTTTTATTTGGTTTCTACTGGATCTTAAAAAATATCAATGAATAGTACTAAATTTAGTGAAACGACATGGTTGAATATACGCCAGGCATTTTCAGTTACGAAGAAATATATACACTAGGCTACATGTGAACTGAAACAATCTACACAAAATCACTATTACTCCATTTGTTGCTTTTTATATTAATAGTCGACAAACACACAGACAGGCCGCCTGATGGTAAGTAGTCACCGCCACCTATGCGGTGCCACCGCAATGCCAAAGGCTACACACATGCGTTGTCGGCGTAGATGGAATCGATGGTCTCGCTTGTTACTGGGCCTCAATCAGTGCAACGGACACGTAAAAAGTTTTCACCGTGGATTCTAGAAGGAGGGTTATAATTTATGTTTAACATATGGTTTATCTAAAACTACGTAGAAGTACAGTCCTTACTAAACTGGGTGGCACAGAGATCAGCGACTTTAATAGTAGGGACCATTCGCCATAACTTCAATCGTTACTCAGTAGGGTGCTTTACGAACACACCTGAGGTTAGCTTGAACTCAGGGATGAATGGAATTCCCTACATACCAACTTTTCCTGAATTAGATCACGAAGAAATTTAAATAATTTATTTCTGAAAAAAAAAAAAATATAACACAACTAATGTGTACAACTCATAAATTTATAAAAAAAATGGACTACGTAATAATAAAATGTCTCATTTTTAGGTCAGCAATTGTTTCGAAAGCTGTTTGAAATCGAACAAGTATTACATTCAAAGGTCGAGATGAATATGCTAAAATATAATAGAAGTTCGCCAAGTGCTATGAGTGTGATGTAAGACGACACTGATCTGGTCTCTGTTATATGTAGATGTTACCTTCGCTAGTAACGAGAGTGTAGCTATGTGGTGGTTGATAGTTCAAGTACATAGATAATCAATAAGAAGTTCGAATTTTAAATAAAAGTCAACACATGAATTTGAATATAGTATACAAATGAAATAATTTTAAAACAGAAATATTTTTTGAAAAATACATTTCATATATAATTTTCCATACTCCACAGTAAAATTAAGGCATCGTATAAATAAGCGAAATAAGCTTCAAACGTTTTTTTAAGTATTAATAAAGGCTTAAGAAATAACTTAGATAACTTTTATAATGTTCATAACATATGAACAATATGATTGTGCAAATAATATTTTTCGTCTATCACTTTACAAAGGTTCTTGTGATGATGTAGAAAGTCTTTTCCTTTAACCATAAATAATCGAAAAACTATCAACAAAATAATGCTGGTTCATCACCAATATTTAATCATACAAAATTTCAAGACGGATTTATTTGTTTTTGAAATTCTGTTCTATCTATTGCTGGAAGTTAAAGGCATGGAGATTTTGTTCGACTTGTCTTTTAACTTGTCTTTGACTAGTACTGTAAGTAAAAAGTTCTCAAAATAGCTTTGAGCGGCGGAGCGTAGCGGTTCAAATTGAACAGAGCGTGCAGCTCCACTCGAATGCACAGGAGTTCCGCCAAGTCATCGCCTGACTCCCTCTGAAGGGATTGTTTCTATGAGCGAGTTTAATATGACTATAACCTTCTGTTGTAATAAACAAGTAAACATTCACTTAATTTTTCAATTTCAATTCGTAATTTACACAAGAGACCTGGTTCCATATCCAGTAACGAATTTTTTAAAGTTTTGAAGCACATAAACATTTAAGATTTACTGTCCACTCTAAACAGAAATATGTAGGTGCGAGCTGCAATATATATTAATGAGATAATTTTCTTAATTAAATTAATTAATAAACTAATGAGCAACCAAATAATGAAGAAAAAAAATGATTCAAGTTTTACAAAAGTACATTGCATTAAGAGTATATACGTAAATAAGTAATTTTATTAAAAGTTTAATTATCATACTGATCACTTAAGTTTCATATGTATCTAAAATTCTATCACTAAAAAACTTATTTTATTTTAAGGGGTTTATAAGCTCAGTACATCATTATTTAAGAAAATAAATCATAATTAATGCCACGCCGGTCATAAGACTTCAACGCGTCAGATCTACCGGCGTTTGTAATGAATAGATCGTATAGAAACTCTGTTGAACAATTTTAAGTTATTTCCTTATTAGGTATTAAACTTACGGAATAAAGTTATATCTAGTCCACCTGGAACTTCCTAGTTGGCTTGAAAATCAGCATCAATCGGCAGTGAGAGTGGAGCACGGAACGACGCCCGCGCAGTCGGCACGGTTACGTCAGCGACTCACACACACACATTCACACTTTCACTGTTAGATAATAGTACCCGCACCACGCCACTGCCTTACTTACATACTTACACACACAATAGGAATTAGTTCTACAATCTATCGCCCAATGCGATACTTTATATTTTTACTTTTGACTGTTTGGTTAAATTGAACATTTTAAACTTAAAAACATACCATAGTACGCTTTAATAAGTGGATTTGCTGATATACTTACTCAATTCACATCTAAGTACGTATTATTACGTGAACTGAGTTTAAGCAATTGATAATTACTGTAATTTATTTTAGTATAAGTTTCTGAAGTAAACAAAATTTTGTTTAAGATTTAGTTTGTACAATATTTCAGTGCATATGACTTTTATAAATCTTTTGATGTTGGTTTTTCTGAGGCAGTGTTAAATAGAAGCGAACCCGCGGGCCATTGTGGTATTGTCGTGTTTTTGTTCGATGAGCAATAACTAGTACTTACATTGTGCTACTCGCTGAATGCGTTGTTAGACGGTTTATTCGTGGGATGGTAACAGCGAATGAATATTAAGTTTGATATATCCGCAAACTACGGCCTTGGCTCGATGCTTGCTCAATTCAATTCTTTCCGTATCGCGACGATAGACCTACGACATGTATTAGAACAGGTTTAGATTTAATATAATGCAACTCCATAACCATCATGTAACTTATTAGACATTATTTATAATAATTATTTCTAAACGATTTTTATTTTAATCATTCGCAAGTGCATATATATAACTTTTTCGAACGCGCTTCATTTCAAAATAATTTTACTTCATACCGCTGAACTTATCGCCATTACCATTAGTTTCGCTTCGCGTTTTAGGATTCGTTCAAAATTTTACATGCATTTTTTTTGTTAATGTTCAAGACTAGTCACGAACGTCAGCAAAAAACTTTATCTTCGATCACCAACCTTGATCTTTGTTAGCGAAATAATTACGAGTACGTCTGTATTATGAACAATTCATATCAACGTCCACGTAAATAAAACTTTATTGTACAGTTTAAATTTCAACTGGAATATTTTTAAAGTGACAATTCGTTCTAAAGGATTTTACATCAATAAGTACGTGTAGGAGGCGAAGCATATTAGTCTGTTCGTCTTGACTATTTCGGCATTCTTATGTATTACATGCATAGTTACATGCAATATAGATGTATACATATTATAACATAACTATGTAGTTACGTTATTGTGTCCATTTATATTTCCGGCCTGTAGACATGATCTTTACGCAACCTGATATCTCTTATTGCTGATAATAGTTTGTTTCTTTAAACTTATTTATATTTATTATGTTCTGTAAGAAATAGGCGCTTATAGCGAAAGGTAAATTTTATGGGTTGAAAGTATTTATACTATTTATCACTATTTATTGAAGCTCAGTAAGTAACTGTAGTATACATTATTGTGGTATAGGGCCGTTTAAAGGTTTGTTAACATGTTCGTTTCATATTTTGGTTTGCATAGATATATATCACTATCATGATAAATAGATACGTACAATCTTTTCCTCCTCGCTACATGGTCATTTCAAAGAAATAATTTAAAAGAATTGTTCAAATTGATACCAGTTATTTGTAATTGCTTGCTCTGATGTAGCATAGAGTTTTTTTTTAATGTAAATTACTGACAAACAAGCCGAAGGGCCACAGGATGGTAAATGCTCACCGTCGCCTTTGGTTATCCGTGACATTAAGCGCATTACCGAATTCTTCAGGAATACATAAGAAGAAAGGGCAGAACTCGCTTATTAACAGCTTTTCGACACTGAAATCTAAATTTGGTATAACAGTTCATGGTTGATCTTAGACGGAAGTCGGTAACCGATTGAGGAAACGGATAGGTGCCGTTTGTAAGGTAGAATTCTCAATATGTATTAGAAAAGCATTTAATACTACGTACAAAATTTTCAAAGTGATATTTGATATATTTTCTAAGTAGAGCATTATACGGTTTTGTAAGTTTATAACAATTATTTAATATATTATATTCTTATTGGCCATTTAATAGATGTGTACAATCGGGTATTGTGACATGTATCTGACATGTTTGTCCAGCGTTAACTTTAGTTTGTATAATAAAAGGGTATAAACAGGAATACAGTATAATAGTTGTCTACAAATAACCAACGCTGGTCTTCAGTATGGTCGCCTTGGTAATGCACCGGGAAGTCAAGCAGTATATTAACATCACTAATTAAAACAATACTATACCTAAGCTTTACTTACTCTATGGTGCTATATATCACCGTCCTAGTGTTGACAAACCAACAAATTCTTGTTGTTCTTGAAGTTCGTAAAATTTAATGAAGTGTACTAGTTTAACACATCTATCAAGTAGTAACTTTGGAATGATATCATTCGTAAGCTTTTATACGAATATAAAAACAGAACGGTCACTGAGTTGACGTTGAAATATGAGTTTTTTATCTGATCTGATATTAAAATTACCCAACTTGACCACTCACATAAAATTTTGCTGCCGTTGTAGCAACTGAACTATATGTGTTTAGGGTCAATAAATATTTATTAGTTCTCGGATACAACAATAACAGCGAATCAAGGTATCGATGTGTTAAAGATCTTATGAATATAAATCACAATTTACATAGCTACTTGTACTCATACATACATTTATAAGAACGTCAAATATTTCACTGTGTTTTGAGAACCGATCGTGGGTATAGGACGTGAGGGCAATGTTCGATAAACTACACAAAACCCCTTATCATCCCTACGTCGCGGCGTATATATAAACGTCAAATAAATTTTCTGTTTTTCTGTTAGCACTTCTTCAATTTTTCCGTTGTGTTATTCATTATTTTTAGTTTCCATTCGGTTAAAAAATAGTTTTTAAATAAATAAAAAAATAATAAAAATCTATAGAAATTTCAACAAGGCCCT
>DWPT01000126.1:0-30481 GCA_018251895.1 Agathymus mariae mariae
ATAATGTAATCTTTACGCAAAGCCCTACCACCAAGCAAGCTGGCTTCTGTCGCTTCTTACGACACCCTGTTCTGCCAGCGTGGGATTAGAGGGAGTATTCTAGGCCGCCCCAATACGGCCGAAAGGTAACTTGTAGGTATGTTAAGCCGAGATGGATTGATAGCATCTATTCACAGGAACGCAAAACAACTATAAAGGGCTGGCGCTTACACTGATTGATATGATTCAAAAGAAATTAAGTTTATTTTTTCATAATGTTAGTTTTCTTTTAAGGATAATTTAGTATTTAATTAACCTTTTAATTTTCAGTGCCCAGACCGCCTTAGACTTAGTCTTCAGGTCAAAGGCGCTTCATTTATGCACTATCCCTAGGTTAGTTAGGCTACAAATCTTTGAAATATAATATTTTACATTTTTCCGTAAATAAATTAAAAAAGACGTAAGCAGTCCTTGAATATTACTTGGCTATAACCAACAAGAAGAGTTATTTCAATCTAGAAAAATAGCATTCAAAAAACTCATTTTAACGAATTTCCAGGCTGCAGTACTCAACGGCTTTTAAAACACTGCATTCAGGCGCACAACTTCCCAATCAATATTTCCTTGTGCCAACAGGAAAACATTTAGCCCAGCATCGAAAGCTTGTTCAGTCTACATCAAACACGTCTAAACACGTCTCCAAAGGCTACGTAAAGCGAAAAATTCGCACGTAGCACACACACACACAGAACCGTCGGGTGGCACTCACACAGCTACCGGCTCCGTCAGAGCGAAACGTCCCCACGGAAGCGGCATTAAAACTTTTGAGTGATTTCGCTCAGTCAAACGCTGCAAGACGGGCGAAGTCCGGCTGGGACGTGTCCAGACGTGGGGGTGGGGGGGAGACTAGGACAATCCGCTTTGTGATATATACGTAATGTGCGCTCGCCCCCGAGTGTACACCCAACTTTGCCTGGAGACATTGAAAATAGATTTGTTTTAAAGATTAGTATTTAAATACACATTTGGATATCGTTTGTCGGTAAAAAAAAATGTGCCAATGAAACACTAATGACGGCCTGTGAGGAGAATTCAACCTGATGCTCGTTGAGGTAGGTCGCATATAGATTACCGTTTCTACTAAATATAGCGGACCTTGTCGTGCAATACACTAACTTGTGATAATTATGAATGAGTTACTGTATTGTGAAATATTTAACTGTTATTGTTTGGTATGCATTTGCTAAATACTTAAAAAAAACTATGTATTAAGTCATGTCTGCAAATTCAACTAATTTTACTAAAACACTTTGAACGGTCATGATTGTCAGATAAATGCGACGACATTATTTGACAGCCGATGTTAAGTGTATCGACTATTTTGACAGAAAACCAACTAGAAGCGTGGCTATGTTGCCCTCAGTCAAATCATTAGAAGTTACCACCAGGGTGCTATACGGACAAAATGGCATAAGAGTGAAATAAAAATTTCTGGAAAATAAACTGTTATTATTTATCTTAGTTGTGTAAATCTACTCGTGTTTTGTATATACCGCCATCTTGATTCAAATCGATTCCAGTTCCCGCCAAGTGATTGCTGTCTAACCTTTAAGATTGAGACCCGCGTCGATCGCGGATAAATAATCCATATTTCACCATAGCTTTAACATTTTAACCAAGTCTCCTGGCTCGAACTATTCATTCATTGACTGTAAGTAATGTACTATAAGCTTAATAAGTTTTCTGGTTTAATGTAATTTTCAATATAATTATTTGAGTGTTATCGTAAACTGTTAAGTAGTTGTATTGGCGGTATTTCAAATTGTTTATTGATTCATTCTCAACGCCTGTTTCTGTTATTACGGTCGTGACAGACTGAGGAGTTATTGATTAAAATAAGTAGACAGATTAAAATAAGGCATACCCACTTTATGCGCAAAGCAGTGGTAATATTATATTTTGAACGTCGGTATCCTCATAAACTGTACGAAATTCTGATTTTTTTTTTATTTATATGCTTATGACACATTAATTTATACTTGCTTTGATAAAGGAAACTTGAGCATAGGTACAAAAGTTTCCTATAAGCTATATCTTTGAGCAAAAGCAGTGTGAAGTTTGTCAATTCGCACTCAGACGACGAGGTGTACGTGGAGAAATTAATTTCAATGAATCGCTAATGAAATAAAGACATAAAAGTTTATTCATCGCCACAGTGGTAACATGTAATGAAATGGCAAAATTGCACGTCATTTTAATTCACAATTTTTAGTAACATAATAATCATTAACACGAGTCGTCCTAACTTACAATAAGAACGCTAAAAATAAAAAAGAAATGACGACTCCATTCCACCCCGGTCTCCCTTATCTAGACTAAATAAATAACATTCGAGCCCCCATTATCAATCGCTAAGCGTCCACACGTGGGGTGAATGAGGGGGGGGGAGCGTCCGGTGAGATCAATGTCCCCACCTGCACTTTTAATTCCGAAAGGGAGGTCGCCGTCTGTCTTCGGAGATGTTTCATATTGTTGAAAGATACTGTCCTACTGGTTCATTCGGTGCCAGAGTATGTCGCAGCTCGGTTGTCGAATCAGATTTACTTAGCTCTTACCTAACGGTTAATTTTGATTAAACTATTTCATTATTTTATATAATAATACGTATCTATAATAATACAAATCGATATGCTATTTTTAAGTGGGCACCGCATCCCATGGCGTAGTAACACAAACTTTAAATTACAGTAGCAAGTTGCAGATGTTAATAGTAATATTTGTTACTCAGTAACTTAACATGTATAACTAGTGACATCTGAAGTTTGTTACTCGCGTCACGGTCTAGTTGAGCCCGCGCGTGTTGATCTACTCGTGTGCCATTCAAAGTAAAAAGACAATAGGTGTTATATACAAAACAATCAGATAGTTGAAGAGGGTCACCCTGGTAAAACTGTGTTAAAGACACGCAAAATTAATTTATAACAAAATTTATGAATGATTGTTTCCTATTTTAAACCGATATCATGAATAATATAATATTTCGTCTTAAACACGACGTACTTTGTTCAGTCTTCTTTTAATCTATAAAACATAGTACCTCTACCACAGTTTTGCGAAGGCAAAGAATTTTCCTTTGAATGATGTCTCAACTCTCTTGCAAGCGTTCTTTGTAGAACTAAAAATTACCGCCAGGAACGAGAATACATAATATACTGTTAAATTAATTATGAATTGTTTAGCGGAACTCGCCCTTTGTAAGGATTATGCATTTTTATAATAACTCTAGTTGGTTCCTTAGCTTAAAATTCTAAAATTACACGGGAGATGCTTCAGTGGTTTGAAATTCAGCCGCCCGTTCAACTGTAATGGGTTCAAATTCCGCACGCAACTGCAACTCTTTAAGGCCGTATGTTAGCAATATTTTACCACCAGCATCAGTAAAGAAAATATCGTGTAAAAATCTAATTACCGATTGGTAACCTGCTGCTCACCGGTCTGGTGGAATCTAGCCTTAACGTTATTCTTTTATGTTATTAGCATGGGTATGTGTTGTGGATGATATGCGAAAAATTATTTTAGCCATAATCAAACGCTTAGGATTGGGCTGAAGTAATAGACGAGGCAATGACGCACAGTTCTTGCTTATGGAGACCATTCAACTCTGTAACTTACACTTTAATCCGGTGCTAGCCATGCACGGTGTAAAGGTTCTGTTCCTGGCCAGTTAGCACCCTCCTTCAGCAATCAACCGTATATTGTTTTTAAACTGTATTTTTTGCAACGTCGGACGGCCTGTCAACGATAGTGAATATCTCTTCGGCTCTCCGCTGCCTCGATGCACCAATTCAACCACCATGTTACATACATGTTTTCGATCGGCGTGGCGTGCATTCAGCAATTCAACTAGTTTGTCAACTATAATAAAAAACACGGGTCAACTTCGTTATAAATTGCACGTTAGGTTCGATCACGCAGACGCGGGTCCAGCGGCACCCCGGATCCAAACTTTATGTATAAATGAAGTTGTGATTTACGACACCGTAAGCCAATAACTGAACCGTTCAAAGTATTTGTTAAGTGACATTTCAAGTTGCGAGCTCCCAAAAGAGTAGCGTTCGACGAAAAATGTTAAAAGCTCTGACTGCGGCCGGTGAAGGGTTAATATTTAGTTTGGCTTGCTACCACTTACGGATAAGTGATGTATGGTAAGTTTATTTAATAGTTTGACAGGTCAAGGTATACAATGGTATTCGTCGGTTTTGTTGGTTTGTTGAATTGGTCTGCTATAGCCACATTATTTCTGACTTCTGTTTTTGATTTTTTCTTTAACGTGTTGGTGCAGCAAGGAATCGTTTCTAAATTGTTGCCATGCCTATTCCAGTAAAACTAACCGCTGTTAGTAATTTCGTCCGATAGACGGATCTAATACCCCCCTGAGCAGCCCAGCAGAGTATATTGCAAGATGCTAGACGAGTACTAATCCCCGATGACTTCCAGGTCATGTCGCATCATGTTAACATTTCTTAAGATTATAAACAGTATGATACCTTATTCCTTTAAGATATGCACATATTTTTTTAACAAGTTGATAATTCTCTTCAGGACATTAAGATACCTTTAAAATAACTAATAGTGTGAACTTGCAGCCTAACAGGGTTGTTGCCTTGAAACTTTGAAAGTCTACATACCTATATGACAATACTGCTTCACTGAAAGAGACGCATTTTATCGTTGTTAGACACTTTAGTCTGATTAAAAATCCAAATAAATGCAAAAATATTTTTGGAAAACAAATCAAAAGATAAGAAAATTAACCCAAAAAATGGACGTCAAAACCTTGATACTTTCAGGGGAATTGTTAAAAAGATCCGTTGTTGTCCGAGTCGGACGGGTACGTGATGTCACTGATAACGCGCGAAGGGTTGACTTCCGGAAAAATAAAAACTTTTTATCAGCACAACGGGACAGTGACGGTCGCGCTGCTGCAGATAACATTTAGATCACCGGTAGGAATGAGGTTGCTTAGACGAATGATCACCTCTTTTCATTCTTTGTTAATTAGCTGTTTCTGGGGGCGGGCAACTACACGTGGAAGCAAGGGAAGATATAAGTTAAAACAAAATACGGGCGGTAATGTCGCGACGCTGACTGAGAACCTCGAGGTGCTTCTATCGTGAAACAAATTGCTTTATCTGACGTTAAGTGAAAGTCAATCTTACATGTCGTAGACCAGGCAATGCTTAATGTCACTCCTCTCGGATGCCGCGGGGCTCCGTGCGGATAATACAACATTTAATCTTGCCCTCATTTTTGCCCCGTAACACATCGGTGACGTCGCTTGACATTGTCCAGGGTGGTAGTGACCATTTACCGTCGGGTGTACCGTTTGGTCCATTCAAAACAAATTTATTGTAGTATATGTAACCAAGACCGATGCCTGCAGAAGCCTGCAAGATGTGACAAATAACATTTGAGGAATCCAATGAGCTTAAACCGGTGTTTGCTACTAGACAGATTCTGCTTAGTGATCAGAAATAAGCTATATATATGTATATATATATGTAAGCTATATATATATATGTGTGTGTGTCAGAAATTACAGATACTTGTTTCATATATCATCATGATTTATTAATAAGCTTATGATACTGGGGTTCCTAGTTGTATATTTTTTTGACATATCAGTATGCTCGGTCATATTAGAACGTTTCTCATGTTGACATATCGAAAATATGAAATCTGTGACATTATAATTTATTTATTTTACATCATTAAAGTTGCCATATTCATGGAATGGAGTATCGTTCTTGTAAGTACAATAAAACTAAAGGATTTCCAACCATCAAGAGTAAACGGGAAAAACCCTCAACAATCAGCTCACAGATGGTGCTGAAATACACTACGATGGATGCACCATAGACGGAATAATCATCTAGAAAAGTGCGGATGTCCATTCGAACAGAATTACTTGATAAGTTATTACGACATATTAATACAATTATTAAAAAAAAATGTTTTCGGTAGGTCTTAGACTCGTTGTATACACTATGTAAAATAGTCGTAAATATTGTAATTAAAACTTAGTTCTTAACATATTAACAAGAAAACTTTTTTAGCAACACCTATATGCATAATAATTTGCAAAAATTTTTTGGAAGATAATTATTCAAGGTAATATTCTAGGGTTAATTTTTTTTCAAGAAGTACAAAACATCTCAGCCTTGTTTCACGTTACGTTATGTCGCATTAAGAAGACGAATCAACCAGTGATAGTATTTATATCAATACCTACCGTCAATAGCATTTCAGTGAGTTATAAATTTTATTAGTATTCAATAATCATTCTATTAAATTACCCTCACTGAGCTGTCTACTTGTTGTCCATTCTGTGGAAACGAACAATCCCTTTGACTCGTCTTAAATTATGTCCGCGACGTGATAACGAACGGGTGCCGCACCCCCGGGGGGTGATATTTGCTTTAGCAACATACGGTTATGTTGAATATTGACGAATCCACTGGAGGTTATTGATATTGGGTGGAATTGGGACGGACGAAGAAGAAATAGTTTATTGTAAACGTAAATACAACCTGTTTGTTTGTTAACAATACTTATAGATTCGCTTGTTAAGTTTGGAAATTGCAAACCTTCAGAAGATTCGATTGCGGAGGACCTGACGCCACATGCACCTTCAATCCTATTCCAGCATAGTAATATGAGATTTGATCTGAACGCATTCACAACCAACTAACAACATCGCCCTTATAGTTAATTTTAAGGAGTTTCGTTTCGTTCTTCCTTAACCTATGATACTAGCAACCGAGAGTAATGGCACCGGGTCGGAAACCACGGGAATTGGGATGCACTCTCAATATATTTATAGTAATTAGGTATTTATTAAACAAAAAAGTAAGTGTATGCAGAAAAGTGATACACGCAAACGTGAAACAAGAAATAGGCATTATTTTGTCTTCATATCACCCTCAAAATGTTCAGCATTCTTTTATGGGGCTTGGAGTTCGTTTATACAATAAGGTGCCAAAGTTGATACGTGAGTTACCCATTGGAACTATTAAGCGACTTGTTAATGCACAGCTCATATAAAGGATATTATGGTATAGACAAATGTATAAGTTAAAAGGACGCATGGAAATAATAGTGTCGAAGCCAGTTCCGCACAGGTTTAAACTTACTTTGTAATTGCATTTTGTTATTGTAAAGACGTGCTGAGGAGTCATGGAAAACCTAAATTATTACATTATTTTGAATTTAATTGAATTACAAGCCGTCTGTTGGTGAATCTGTTATTGTAAAATTATTGTTTTATACATAATATCTTTATTCTGATCTGTCAGTGAATCCAAACTACGTTTAAACAATCCTTGTAAGCCCGTAATTGGACTATACTGGGCAGATGAACCACCCTCAAATTATGTTGGTAAGGTGACGACGATAGGAGGTTGCAATACCCCCTGACGGAAGATGATATTTACTTGAGCAACACTATTGTACGAGTTCAACGAATGCTCGAATGTACTTATAATTTAGACCACCGTACCTTCTGTGATAGAAGCGTTACGATGGGTATTTAGGAATTTCGTATTTGGGGACCTCTTGCAAGTTTAGTTCGCGCGCGCCCATGCTATTTAATTTTCTAAGCTATATATGCTATACGACTCACAATATAAATTAGATTGGAGTCAATTCAATTTGAAAGTTTACTTAGGTAAAAATCGCACAGAAATCAAGATAAGGTAGTGAAATAAAATCAGGATGATTTTTCATATTCCGACGTCCGGAAATGTAATTAATTCGTACCTTTATAAAAAACACCTGTAGAGCGTCCGGAAATAAAAAGTACTTGCGTAACATTCACTACATTCTTCCACATTCGTTGAAATTGTGATTAATTGCTACTATAATTTTGTAATTAGTAACGAGAATAATTGGACCGAGTACATCACCTCCACTATTCGGTAATTATTCAAATATGTTTACCAGTAAGTTTGTCAAGCGAAGAGCGCGACCAAGAGACGGATGAGTTATGTGACGCGCCGTGAGTTATAGACTCAATAAAAAATATTGATGTACTGCAATTCACGTGGAAGGAGACAGCGAGGGAATACCGATAGGGATGTTGTACGTAACGGTCGTTAAGTAAATACATATATGTAACAAATTGGTGCTCTTCATAAATCAGTATCCAGCTATAGATCGCGTACGGTACGGCTGTAATAACAGGTGTCGTGAAGCAACTCACTTCAAGCTACTTTGTGTTTCGGCTTCAAAATAAATAAATTAAAAATATTTCATGGCTCTTGTCATCCAAAACCACTAATATTATGTGAAATTGATTTATAGTATCCACGTTAAATATGTCAGTGGAGAGTCCCTAACACATACAACATACACATACAATTTATAGTATCAGGTTTTGAATTCATTGTTTTTAATAATTTGGTATTAATATACTTTATTATTTACCTTTGTGTGAGGGAGATCTGTGCACTGCATGTCAAGAACTATTGACCACGGCACATTGTGCTCGCTGATTTTACAAAGCAGATTAATATTTATTCAAGAACATATATAACAAACTATATATGTACCGTGATATGGAAATTTAAATGTTACCAAAAATAACTTTATATTTAATTTTAAAATATGCATTTCCATACTTACGTGTTTGTCAACATCCAATCAGCATTCGCTCCAGTTTTAATGGCTCGCGATAAAATTGGCCGGAGTCGAAGACACGTGGCTCAACAGTCAGCAGGACTTAAAGTTGCCGTCAAAATGGCTGATTCTATAAAGTTTCCTGTCCAAATGACTTTGATAAGACAGACGAAGTGGCTTGTTGCACTACTGTCGAGGGGCGATAAACGAATTTTTTTGGTAGATGTTAGATAATTTTTACTATTTCACCTTTTAAATAGTGCGAAGGTTGCTAATAATAATAATAATGATAGGGCATTCAGTGTAGTTGGTATTAAGTGGCCCATGAGTCCTAACGATATTCATAATCAAACCAACGTCTCCTCGTACCTCTTCTTCATATTTTCTATGAGGATCACAACTATGGTGCTGCTCTTGACGAAGAAGGGCACACACTTTCTATTGACCCTAATTATCATATCATATCAAGCTATCATTGGTTGCACTAAGTTGAGAATAAGAATGATTTCTGACCTAACAGTTTTAAGACAAGATATTTCACTCAAAATAAATAAATTTGAATGAGATTCTTGTTCATTGACACGGTAAACCAAATCGCCTTCGGATTGCTTTCGCGTGTTCGCTCGATCGCTTCTCGTAGCCTGGCGAGTATGAAACACGGTTGCTACGTGCCAATAACCTTTGCGAAGTTAAGTTTTAATTAAAAAGCGGAATACTTAATTCCCCGTTGATATGACAGTGATTAATTTTATTACTTAAAACGTATGTACATATACCGTTATGTATCGTATACATCGACACGTAGTTGTTATGATGTAATGAACAAAATATATGATTATTAATTGTACAGTATTTGTATTTTGAGAATTTCTTTAATTTTGAAATTAATTTATAATTATTTAATTTATATCTCGTTGATTTACTTTTCTTGCATAATCTTTGAGATATTTTACTTGCATACTTATACTGAATCAGCAGAATCATTGCATCACTCCTAGAGTACGTTTAGCCCCTACCGTGAAGCGAGTAGTTGCAAGTAAATTTGTAATTATAAAGTGACTCAATGAGATGGTGCGACCAGCAACACTAATGTATCTGTAATTGATCTCAAATAAAACTACCGTTCTATTAAATGACGTCAAAGTTATTTAATGAGGTACCGAGTACAAATATGAATCAGTTGAATTATTAAAATTAAAAGGCCCGATGTAAGGGGTTTATGTGTGGGGGCATATGAAAACTCTATTGTTAGACAAGATAAACATTTTGGAGTTTTAACACAAAAAATAAGAAATGTGGTCGATGAAACGAGGCGGAATCTTAGTATGGGGGTCGTAAATTGTGGGTAACGAAATCGGATGTGGATTTGAATGAGACACAGAGTCGGCCATGGATAACGTGAATTAAGATAAGTAAATACAATTTTTATACAATGTTTCTTGTTGTATTCATATATTTGTTGATTTTGCCCTCAAACAAATATTTGCATACAGTTCACATAACTTTTCTAACATGTCTGCAGAATAACCTTCATCCACTTTCAAATGATTTAAAAAATAACAATCTTAAAAGTCAAATATCTCGAAAGAGTTAACTGTTGGATGCCTCATGACAAGGTCGAATCCATCGGTAACAATCAAAATAATAACTTCTTTAATAATCACTGTCCACTTTTCCAGTAACCCCCTGTATAAGTAAGCAAAGACAAAAGGGCACAGTTTTATTCTCTCATCTAATTGTCAACCAATTTCCATGTTATTTTATATTTGATAGATGTTGACAAGCTTTAGTATTAACAGTTAAAACATTTTGAAATCCGAACGTCGTTAATTTTTTTGTTGATTATAGTTTTATTAATTTAATTATAATTTGTGCCCAAATCCGTATCAGCGCTCGGCCAATGGTATTGTCATTTTTGGTTTGCGTGTCTGATGCTGTAACGTTAACGTGGCTTTGTGATACTAATCCACTGAAACACAGTTCCAAGACCAATGAATTGAAAGTAACTTACTCAGTTCACAATAATATAATTCACATTTCAACCGACCTTTATTACAAGTGTAATAGAAGCCGACGATTTGAAACTATAAATTCATAACTTGGTCGAAATGTCGATACTATTTTGTTTTCTATAGTTTTCAATTGTATCCTAAAATTTAATGAACACCTTTATGAATGTACAAAATATAGTATTGTAATAAAGTTTTGTTCGAGTTATTTTTCAGTTAATAATAGTTAACTGGATATTGTTCAATCCGACGTTCAATTTAAACGTTCCCACTGCTGGACTCAACTTCCTCTTAGAATGACAACTGTTAAACGGATACTGGCCAAAGGCTTTGAATCGATTAACTGCACCAATTTCAAACGTTGCCATATCTCCACTATGATCACTAAATATCCGATTTATAACTCATTCGAATTCGCTGGCGCGGTTCAATTATTATAAATATGACGTCGATATGGGTCAGGCGGTGTGCGCTGGGCGGTGCAGGGAGGGGGATCGGGTGGGGGGAGGACACCCGTCAATCGATTGTCAAGATCCAGCGACCGGCGGATACACTCACGAAGAAGTTTGAACACTAGATGCATTTACGTATATAAAACTGTACGGTTATGTCTGTACCCCCACCCGCTTGTTAGACTGAGGAGGTTATATCCACGATCGTGTATTGAATTTCTGTTCGGAATTAAAATAGAATTTCTGTTGAAGATTGACTTTAAAATACGGTTTTGGAGGCTTTATAGGGTTTAGGGGAGAGATTTGCAAGTGTCGTGTCGTAGGTCGCGTCGCTGGTTTTGTTTCGAGTCGGGTGGACCGTCCTTTGTTTGAACAGTTCGTTCGCAGTTCTTTGAGAAATTTGAGCTTTGTAATTCTTGTTCGGGGAAACTTGTTTGAATAACAGTGCATTTTTTCTTCCAGTTTTACAGCTAGTGATTAAAACAAATTGCTTTACGTGCGTAAGTAAGTTGGCATGTAACATAGCGAATGTTCAGAAGAATGTATAATCATAATTTTATGAAGGCTACTGAATATTTGACGTAACAAACTAATTGCTCGTCGGTTTCCTTACGTGAAGTCTCCAATGTAGAAGTGAGGTGCGAGCGCCACTGTGCTCTGACGCTGTTACTCTATACTTCAATAATGATGCGCTTCGGTTGCTTGTCAAGGCAACATTTATAGCTTAAACTTAAGTTAGTTTAGCACGACTGCCAATTAAAATCATGACTTGATGTCAAAACCAATTGCTATTGAGAGCATTTCCATTCAGTTTTCCGATCAGACGATGCTTCACCTAACCGAGGAATTAAATTGATTTTTAATGAACATTTAATTTGGAAAGAATCGTCAAGGTTTAGTATTGTAAGTTCTCGATCACACAAGTACGTTTTTTTTATATTAGCGATGTCAACGAGCCGATGACAACCTAACGGCCATTGGTCATTATCGTCTATGTATAATATGTATGTGACATCAGGGGCTCCAAAAACGTGGATTAAATATTGCATTCCTTTCTTCCACGAAGAAAAAGGTGAACCCGGTGTTGACTAGCTCTCCACTGTAACAGAAATACGGCAAAATATTTCTAGATTGACTCTTAGAAGGTATCTTTCGTGTATAGTGGGAAGCAGTAGGCGCTTTGAGAGTGCAGCTCAATTCAAAAGCTACTCTCCCAAAAAGCCCAAATACTATTTTTATTTTATAACAGCAATTGATACGTGCCAAGGAATTCTGTTAGTTTAAAATCTCAATTCTCCTATAATTTTACATTCCGCGCACACTTCTGTGTTCATCGGATGTTTTCTAAAAAGCTGAAAATACATTTTATTTTAGTTATTTAAAGCACAAAACGTCATTTGACAGTTACGCTGGTGTTTACGAACTAAACATGTCCCCCTGATGGCGGGTTAATGTTGTCGGACGAGTGTAAGTAGTCCGATGAAGGTGCCTGAAACATTCGTGATAAACACAAGTTGAACCGACGATGTGATAAATGTTCACCGTTGGTCATTTATCCAACGACTGTACCTGCTGGTGTCTCGTCTGCGATCCATCCAGCCGCCAACACTATTTTTTTCCTCTAGTACAATTTGTTTTACACGATCTTTCAGTGTTCATAATCTCCGGACGGATATAGAGCAATGCGAAAAATAAAAACACGATGATGACAATAACGCCTGTCTGTTGGAGCTGCGTGTGCGTGTGTGTTTGTGTGTGTGCGTGTGTGTTATGTTTATGATGTTATCGCGCCATCGCGCCGAGACAACGTGGATGCGGCAATGTTTATGTTTATTAAATATTAATTTTATATGAGTGTGTTAAAGATTACATTGTCAATAAGTACTTGGTTTTTAGGCTAACTTCTACATTTTGTTCTTTGAATAAATTTTATGATAATCTCAATTATTTTTTTCTTTACTTTTGTTTCCTTTGACGTCTCATGCTAATGTTATTTTTTATTTTTCTAAACATTATTTTCCTAAAGACAGACGAACGATCGGTGTGTACCATCTATCTATGCGTTTGCTACCTAAAATTATATACTTCAGAATCTGTACTTGCATTTTCCGTTTCAGTAAACAAAGTTACATTTCTATCAGATAATTGATCTTTAGCCTATTATATCAAAGATTAATAATGCTGAGTAATAGTACAACAAAGAATCATACCGTCAACTAGCTAATATAGATCTCGTAAGCGGTAGGAACCGACCGTAAATGATATAACGGAAGATGGTGATGTGCGATTATTATTAGTGACAAAATTCGTTTCGACGTTTCGTGCTTTAGAAACGCAAATTCAATTAATACAACGATATATTACTTACATATATATATATATTACAATTAATATTATAGAACAATGTAGTGGGTAACTGAGAAAATTTACACAAGAGTTATACGTTCAATAACTTGAATATAAATTGTTGATTTTTTATCATATCTGTCATTTTTCACAAGGTTTTGTTCAGCTTACCGTCCCGAATTTGACACGACTCCTTAGCGTAGTTGGTAGGGTCCTTGCTGGCAGAGCCAAAGGCTTATATTCGATTCTCAGTCGAGGCAGACATTTATCGATCGAGGGTATTTGTGACGCGGCTCGTGGAATGTTAATGGGAGATTGTGGGCGTTTGAATGTTTACTTGATGTTTATTTATTAATCCAGTTTTCGGAAATTAATTAAAAACCAATTATTTTATGATAAAAGCACCTAGTCAATTACCATATGCAGAAGTTAGTGTTTAATTTTGTATTTTAACGATAATTCTTATTAACAATATGAGTAACAATTAAATAGCACATCCACGATTCTCGAGGCGCGGAGTCTCCGCATGCATTACAACTATTCTCGAACTGTTCTAGCCGCTATAAATATAGTTTATAGCTCTATCAATCCTCCGCACAACAGCTGGTCCTCCCGTTAAGAGGACGATGATTGATCTGGCGACGTCGCTGCGACATAGCGACATCAATCGCGCCGTTCGCAGCCATCGCGAGCTCCCGTCACGTCACGCGTCACGCGGATTACGCCAATTTATAGAATTGTAAATAATTCCGTCGCCAGAATTAATTGATCTGACACGGTACAATAGATAATCCAGTTGTCGTTGCACGTTCATGTCTAAAACTGCGTCTCACTAAATGACTGTTTTTATGTAAATAGCCGAATAAGCAAACGAGCCACCCTATGGTAAGTGGTCACCATCGCACGTGGAGATCAGGTTAAGGCATAAGACTAAAGGTATCACTGATGCGTTGTCGGCTAGGAAATGGAAAGAACGTACTAGCTCTCGAGCCCCGCCGGGACACGACGATTCGTTTCGCGGCTAACTCGAACAGGAGGGTGACAGCTAGCCAGGTAGACTTGACGGAAAGAAAATAATACCAGTAATGATAATAATAACTTAATATAATATTGATAACATAATATACAGTGTCACACCAGTTCAACCTTCAAAGCTAAACGAAACATGACTTGAATAAACTTGCTTCACCTGAGAACTTTTCACATTATGTATTACATATTACTATTTTAATTCAATATGTGTACACTGTACTTGCGTAGATGTATTTTGTTAATAAATCTATTATTTTTATGTTGTATTAGTAAATAATGAAAGTATGTTTTCAACTTCTTCTCGAAACGTCTTGTATTAAAGATTTTTTTAAGAATATCTACTTATTAATTTAAATTTAAGTTGTTGACCGTAGCTTCGTTGGTAGTGGCTCTGTCTATCGAGCGAGAGGTCCCGGGTTCGATTCCCGGGTTCAGTTCCCCGCCGGAGTAGAAAATTATGTGACACATAACCTTTTGCTCTCTGGTCATGGGTGTTTATAAAGACATATATGTGTACGTCCATACCACCCGCAACACAGGGAATCCTGTTGTGGTGTGTGAACGTTTGTTAATAGATATTAATTAGAGTAAATTACCGCAAACACATAAGCTAACTTAACAAACAAGATGAGTACAATAAAAGGCCCGCGTTCGGTAGCAGGCGCTCACTTTGCGGTTAACACTCGTAGAGTCTACTCACCCTGATGATGCTCCGTTTCGGAGCGAAACACGTGTTGTTATATACTTTTATTTATCATAACTGTACACGTATAGAAGTTTGTACCATCACACATTGTGCTTGCGGATTGTTGCAAAGTAAACTAATACTAATTTAATGAGTACCATAACAAAAAACGAACTCGCTGAAAGTCGCGTCGTCACGTGAAAATACGAGAGTCCTAGTTACAAGTCCCTACGATTTAAATGTAATTTTTGAAGATGGCTGCCAAACTAATAGAACATTATAAATATACATTTTAAAATTTTACTACCACCTTCCCGCACCGACATCGCTGCAAGAAATCAAAATAACTCTCAAGGGGGCGACTAAAGCGCGGTGATATACAACTGTGACATATTTATGTGGTTTTTAAATTTTAACCGACGGTCATTCACCGGCTTTTACCGGAGAGAAAATCTTCAAAAATTCTTGAATCGCGGAAGACATAAACGACAGAGCTATGATATATGCCGCGAGCAGACGACGACACAAAAAGACGGCAACGCCGGTGACGTCGGCTGATTTATACTGTAAACACATAAATCTGACTTCCATCTGTCAGGATCCTGGAGATGCGGTGATACAGAAGTGCCTCCGGGAAGCACCGGTCGTTACACACCACCGTGCAGCATGGAAGCAGCTCCTCGGTTGTACAGATTGTCGTGTTGTGTTGCAGTCGTGTTAATTACGGTAATGTAAATTACGGTATACATTTACTTTTTAATGTTCAATTTTGTATTTAGATATTTAATATTTGCTTACAAATATTCTTGTAGTACAGATCAATACAATAGATTGCTATAATACGCTCAAATTGAAGTATGATACTTATTAGTAGACTGAGACACAAAGATCTCTGAGAAGTCGACGAGTGAATTGAAGATGGTTCAGTTTGAGAGTTGGAATGAAAATTATATTAATTTACTGGTTTTATAAATGTAAATGTAATTTACAGTTATGTATGATCCTTTTAAGTCGTGTCAGGAGTGAAATGAAAAAAGTGTAAATTTTATTTTATAAAGGTCCCATGTTTGGAGAATATGGGGTAAGCGGGGAGGGAGAGGAAAAATATCATTCAGTCTAAGACAACTTTTAGACAAGAATATCGTTCGGTCTAAGACACCTCTCGTGCTCGTGCACACCGTGTGGAACGACAGTCCAGGCAATTGTCTAGTTGCAGCCACTGTGCACAGCACCATCAAGTGTAGTCGTCGAGATTAGTCCTTAGTAGCTGACGTTGTATGGAGTTTTTATTGACCTGAAACATACAGTCTGACAGCTAGTAACCGTGTGTGAAGATCGGAAACCTTTTCATAAAGCGCATCACGCAAAACCACAGCCAGCACAAATAAAACAATTCCGCTCCGAAAATCGATATCATTACCAAGCGAAACCGCGGCCGCCATTATCATATTTTTGAAGCGCACACTGCTCCAGCACTCATAAACATAAGACAAAATGAGCACTAATTTCCCCGTTGCCTTGCCTCACAAAGAGGGGGCCGCTTTACATAAATTTGTCATATTTGCACGCACCCCCTCTCTCGTGCCAAGTTTTAAGCGAGCGGAAACGGGTTGACGGCACGCCGGCCCGAGTGACGGACGATAACTGTCGCTTCTTGAGTTGCGTCATCTTAGCTCCGCTCTACCGACACTAGAACATTTATGTAAAATATTAATTGCATTAATTTTCTTATTAAAATTTTAAAACTAATTATGTAGTCGTTTACTTACTACTAAGTATGTGTAGTTTGTTATGTTTTTGTGATCAGTAGCACTTTCAGAAAATATTAGATATGTTGACTCCAAAATTCGGGTATGAATTCATATTTATCATATTGAAAGTCATATTTATCAACATTGACACGAACGTAAAGAAAACTTAAAAAAATATAATGAAGTTTGGAAATTACAATCACAGTAAATGAAATGTGCTACAGTCCCCTAAGTTTAAGTTAGTTGACTTGTCAATAAAATTATGCTCAACAAAATTACTCATAAGCAATTTTAGCAGTGGTTATGGATTGTTTGGCGACTTGTTGTCGTGCCGTTTGATCGTTCCGTGTCCGTAACCTGCCAAACATTTGGTTTTCGGTCACTGGACTTTCAAAACTAGACACATTAGCAGTTCTCTTTGACTTTTATTTTTATGTGTGGCTCCGGATACCTTGCTTGGATGCAACATAAGCTTCAACTTCTAATATTGTATTTGAAATGCTTTTAAATTTTTATCGAACAGGTTTATTTTGTCAAGAAAACCTGTCTTGTGATTGGATATGCATGCATAATATGTATTGGTTTTTTTATTAAACAGTTGACAAACAACCAGACCGGCCAACTAATGGGAAGTGCTTGTCACCGCCAGTGGACGCTTGTAACACAGAAGTCACCGGTGCAGTTGTGCATGGAAACGAAGGACATGTATATCACTGGCGCTCCAACATCGCAACTGACACACGCACACAACAGTTTACAGCTGGTTTTAAAAGAATGGTAGCTAGCCGGGCCAGTAAACGACTCCATCACCTCGCTCAAGTACTTTTTGGATTCAGCTGGACCGTACAGAACTCAGCGACTTTAAAACTAGAAGGGTCGTTCGCCGTTACCACATCTGATGTTCGAAAAATCATATGTCATGAAAACAGATTTTAACCTGCGTCTAAATTAACCCCGTTTCTACCCATCACAACTTCACTATGTGTTATTCTTAATATTCATGTCAACACAAAAACTTGCACTATAAGAGACTAATCATACTTCCTTGACGACTGATACGACATTTAATTACTCCAGCTAACTGACTCAAAGCTTTTTACAAAGCGAAAGTACATCATATATGGCTATTATATAACAAGGCTTGTCATGTAATTCCGTTCCAAATGCATGCCTCGTGTCGGTCATATGTAAGCGAGCTCCTCTTTGCCTACATCGCAGCAAGCCGGCCAGCAAATAAACATCAATACTTTATTTTCACGGGGATAATATAATGTAACATTCAGGCCGCCATAACGTGCATAAAGTCCCGATTCTAAATCATTCACGTTTGCCACGAACGACGGAGGTCAGAGAGTAGCTTGACAGAGGTGATGTATTGTTCATCTTAGATGCATGGCTCGAAGTTTAAGTGATGCTCAGGGTTCATAGAAAAATTTATAATTATAATATATGATTTTTAGTCACAACTCATATCTGTTCAGAGAGGTTTTTAAAATTCACAATAAATGAGCTACAACTTATAAAAATTATCATCAGTGAATAGCTTTCATAATACCTAATAGTTTCAAAATCCTTTTCACCAATTCGAGTAAAGTTTATATAATCCTTGAACTGTGCAGCGGATATGCCCGTTAATAAGAGGTAACTGTGCAGCAAATAAAGTAATTTTAATGCCGCGCAACCTTCTCTGGTTTTGAATTGACTAGCCTTAGTTAATTTTGATAAGCCTAAAAATGAAAATGTACACCCAGTAAATTTCTCTAAATACGCCGTAATAACCCTGGAAATTTATTTGCACTCACATTATAAGAATACATTTAATATTAGTTTATAAAACAAAAATGTTTATAACCTTTCTGACGCAACACAAGCCATGCTCTTTGGCGTAAGTGCAACAATCGCAGACGCTATAAGTCAGTCAGCTCCACCCGGGTCCAAGTTTTTTGCTCCGCCGTGACTTATGGAGCAACCCCGAGTTGTTTTGACGAGTGATTGATTGGCCCCTCCTTACATGCAATTTATTCACTCTGTCAACCAAATTCAGGGTGTATTCATGATTTTCATTACCCTATATATAACATGGCCCTGGAACCGTCGTGGTTATGATTATTATTTGTTAAAGTTCCTTGAAAACGAAAGAACTAAGAATTCTATTTATTGAATATGATTTAATGTCTTATTTAGTAAGTATTCCATTTAAGATTGTTTAGATATATAATTTATACATGTGTGTACACAATTTTTGACACAATTTTTTATGAACGTTGTGTGTAAACAATTTCTGAAATGTCAGTTTAAAAATATAAGTTGAGTATTTAAATAGGGACGTAATTTACTCTACAAATCACTTTTGCAATTAGATATAGTTAAAAATAAGTTAAGTCACCTTGATACCTTTCTGCGGAGCGATGCGGTGGTAAATTAGTGAAGGAGATAATTTGTCCTTATTTCAGTTCAGTTCAGCACGCGTGTTCAAATTATTCAATAATAAGCATCCATTACGTCGACTCCGCACTATGTCGAAGACTGATCGATTGACCACTCACTGGTCACTCGACACTGATTACGTTTCGGGCAACCATCAGCACTCGATAACGACAAGAGTACCTGAACAGCGATTTTTTATCACTTTCCTTTGCGGTGCGAAGGGGTAGGAATTCTAATATATTTTTGCAAAAGTAATTTATTTATTAAAGCAAATTTGTAGAACTTATTTCATTGAACTTTATACTCGATTTCAATAAATTGAAATTCCTAAATTTAAAAATTGATCAAATGTAATTTGGAATTATAAAGTGTATTTAATAACAACATAATAATATATTTTACTTTGGAAACTTTTAGATTGCCTTCATGACGGTCAAGCAACCCTTGTGAAAAATTAGTTCATAAAACTTTCCGAAGTACCTACGTAAAACATCATAGCAAACCGTTTAATAAATGAAATTTCTGTCACTCCATCAAAATCATCAAACCCACGTTAGAAGTTTCGTAAAACCGCAATATTTTTTATTTTAATTAACGAAAAAATGAACAAAGATTTGTCAATGCATATGGACATCCGTGGAGTTTTCCAAAACGTTTCATAGTTGATTCTGGAACGAGATACCAGCTGGGCAGGTACAGAACTCTAGCTTCGAACACGAGTTCCGTCGTGATTAAACTGGGTGGTAAAGAGTTCAGCGACCTCCAACGGCATGTAATAGTAGCTCCGTCGCCTCATGCCCTACTCTCCACGAGTAGGGGAGGTTGGCGTGGACACAAGGATGGCTTCCACCAGAAAGCCCTTGTTTAATGCAGAGCGCATCATCAAAGCTCTTGTTTTAAAACGCCTGTCAATATTAAATAAAAAACCAAAGCAAGTCTGTTTGAACTGCATTAAAATAACCTACAATCAACTTTAAGCCAGACTGCAATCAATACACGCGTCCATCCAACGACGCTGCGACGCGATCATACTCGAACCGCCCGCAGAAACGGAATAATTTCTTTATAAATTATAACACCAAGCGAGAATTGAACTGATATGCTTCAAAGGGGGCTAGGAGGCGGCGTCGAGGGACGGGTGGCGTGATTTATTGGGTCATAAAGTATTATAATTAAAAGCTGGAAGGGGGGTGAAACTATATGGTGGACCCCCACGGCCGTTTGCAAGCCCGCAAACGTTGTAATGGCGATCATCGGCCAGGTAAAGCGGAACATTTCATACACCCTGAAGTTTGGCTGTAAATACCGTGTAGGTCCTGGTTTACGTTACGGCCATGGAATTAGAATTGTTTAAATTTTATAGAAGAAACCATTTAAACTGTGTTTAGTGGTGCGTAATTAATATTACGTAATATCTTAGTATTCGTACCCATTTTTATTTACTACTAACTGTTTCAGACTATTATGAAGTACGTTAAGTATAAGTACGTTTTTTATAGTTTTCCTTCACTTAAGCTTGTAGTCATTCCTAATCAATAAAAATGATTACACTATTAGCGAATACTTTAATGGTAAAAAACTCCAATAAATCTGAATAATATATAGTACACCTAATTAGTTTATTAACTTATAATATTAATGAAAATCAAACACTAGAAACCACTTGTAATAATATTTAATCACAACTTTCACCTCGACTCCAAAAATGTTATAGTTGGCATTTAGAAAAAAAATGTCCGGTTTTCTATGTGATCTATTAGATGCTCTTTTTAAAAAGCCTTATACGAGCACATACTACATTAGGAATAATTTAGAAAAAAATACAGGGAATCCTTAATATTATATTTCCGTCCAATTCGAAGTTGATTAAAGACGCTCAGATTCTCCAGGGGTTGTGCAAACATCACGTCCAAAAGTTGCTATCATTCAAATGCTTCCACCCATGTACACGTTCGTAGAAGTATTGCTAAGTTGTAAGAATGCATATAATAAATTTATAAATGCCAAACTTGCAGTGTAATTACCAAATGCATTCTAGTAGTAACTCTTTCTGCTGTGTGTCGTGTGTGTGCCCACTGCAATATTTTTTAACGTGATATATTTGTCGTCTTCCCGTCATAGAGTTGACAACATCAAGAAGTAATCGACGTATGACTGGTTGTCGTTCAACAATACGTTCACAACCTTTAACCATGTCATTTAAGTAGTCCCAGCATCCGCTGATACGAGGCTTCAAATGCATCTTATTTATTAAATGTATCCTGGATCACCCGATGGACAAGATTTCAATTCTTTAAAAATGAATAATATTCTATTGACTTAATAAAAAAAATGGGAAATTATTTTTATACTAGAATAACTTAAGTGAGCGAGTGCCGGAATCAAAATATGTTATTTTATAACCGATTTACAGATAAGTACAAAACATATATAAAATATACTACAAAAATAATTACACTATATTTATAACCAAACATTGTTGACAAAATATTGCACAGGTAATGATTCAACAATGTCGTTGAACAGTAATTGGTATTTAATGAAACGCGGTATACTTTAATGATTATCATTATCCAGGACATATCGATCAAAGATTAAGCAACAATTTCTCGTGCGATATCCCCGTCGTATCGAACTGACTCAATGCAAACTTTTGGAGTTTAATTAAAACTACTGTTCGTCACCACGGCTGCTTGTCAGTCTGGGGTGTTCATTTGTTGCAGCTGTTAGATAGATTTATAAATATTTTATTGTTCTGCTTGTCAGATACCCTGGTAAGATTGCCTGTCTTTCAACGTGTTTCCAACTCTAATTGTCAGAGATCAGTATATCTGGATCCTCGTCACTCGCGTGTCTGCTGTTTGCTTCATTGTTTCCATCACGTCGCTTTTATATCTACTGCGAGGAAACACTAGCAACTTAAGCTACAACATAGAGTTAGGCGATATACATTTAATAACATTTGGAGGCAAATTGTTAAATTAAAAAAATTCTAGTGTATTAAATAAAAGGGCTCGTTTTGACAAACATCTGGACAATCACATGATGTTTTGAAACTATTGCATTAAGTATAGTACGTAACTATGCCACGTGAACCCTATTTCTCATAATAATAATAGTACATAATTTTCATTATCGTAATTATATCGCACTTATCTGCTAAGTATTTATCTGCACTTATGTGCTTAGGTCACACGTTGTAACCAATTCGATTTAATACTTTTTTTAAATATATATCACTTAACTAAAACATATGTATGAATAAATAAACATATTCAAACACACGCTATTGAAAATTCAATTCACTTCGTATTTTCTCCCATTCATTCCAGTGTAATGTCAAACGACACACATTTTCCAAAAACGTGAAAATTCAAAAGCAGAATGTTGCACCACATCTTGGTCCACTATGCAGGCGTCGGCCCGTCTGTAGCGTGACAAACGCTCTGTTTATTAAAGTCAAAACATAATACGGGCCTGGCGTAAATCATGCGCCGCGGTACCCCACAGGGGGACGCCCCACCCCCACGCCCACACGTCCACTAATTTTCAGAAATGGCCACTGAAGTTCAGACCGTCTACGAGGAATGCTTTGAAATCTGCATGTGATGCTACTCTTTTTTTCACTCGGCTCCCGCCGCCCGCTTGCCGTCCGCCGCCGCCCCGAGCTCTCCACGTGTTTATGAGTTTTGCTCGAACGATAATGTGATTGGATTGTTTAACGTCTGTCGTGTCGTGCGTTGTGCAGTTCGAGGACGTGGAGGGTGCCACTGGTTGGTTCGTGTGTCAATGTGCGTTTGCATCTGTAATAATATTAAACTTTTTTCCTTTGATTGTCGCCTGGTAAAGTTTTGTAGAATGTATGTGTTTGTGTTAGCATTAGAAAGTATCTCCTTTATTTTTTCGTACCGATGTTTTTATTTTGCCGATCACTGATCACAGTGCATTAATAGCCATACTTTGAAAACTTATTGTTTCCTTGTATGTTACGCTAATGTTCATGTAATGTTGTTTATTTTTTCTATTACGTTTGATTCATATACTAAGTGATGTCTGAAGCAGTAGGACGATTATGTCAGATACTTTATTTATACATGCGGTAATCAGGGCCGTCTCTAGAGTCACTAAAACTGTCATCGTTCAGGAAAAAATAGTCTTTTGATCGTTTAACGCCTGTCGCAGGTGAGGCCCTCGAGTCCTCATCGATCATTGGAGGGTTACAAGCAGGCCACTGCAGGGGACCATTACCACCGATAATGCAAATTCAAGGATGACTCATTAGAATTATTCACAGATTTGCAACGGCCGCTCGTTGGCGAGGCGAAATTAAATTCTGTCAGGGACGGTACAACAAATCATATTTATTTAGACCTAAAAATACCTCGGGTGGCCATTACCCCGCGCGAGCGCCGACTGCCCGGCCGGCAGGAGATTAGGCAAGGAGCGACATTAAAGAGAAATTATTTATTTAGGGCCCACCGGCTAGATTACATTACTCCATACACATAAATAACGAAAACAATAAGAGCTATTCTAATAAATTATCTTTTTATTGCCGGATTGTGAAAATTTTAGACACTTATCCGGGGGGGGTGCGCGGGGGTGAGGCGGGTCGGAGAGGGTTTGTCCCAATTATTTATGGCGGTTGAGACGCGGGGGATTTTGAATTCGTCGGCGCGTCTGTGTCGCCTTTCTTATGGACTTTCGGTTTTTTTAATTAAAACTTTCGTGTAGGTTAATTAATGGCCCCGCATAATAATGCGGATGGATCCGTGCAGGGTCTTGATTAGACGTGGACGGAGTTTGACTGAATGTCTTCATTGTTTCACAGACAACAGACGTGTGCTATGGCTTAATTAATATTTCGAGGAGAATAGCAGCGGGGGAACTCGGCCTTCCGTAGATTGCGACTTAAGAACAGAAGTTTCATGTTGTTTTAAATAAAACTTTATCGTATAGTTATTAAGAAAAAATTCACAGATTCCGTGACTCACACGACTATCGAGTACATTGAAAATGAATCTATAGAATTCGAAAAAATATTTTCGCTGAGTGACGAGAAGACTTTTTGTTTAGTTTCTTCAAAAGGGTTAGGCTACAGGGCAAACCCTTAACCCGATCGTCTTTATTTTAGATTCAAATTGTAGCTGACTAAATTGCCCAGAGGAGTTTTTCTCAAATTTTTGATATCAATCTTCATTTCCAAAATATCGAGCGCCAAAATCAAATATTCGGAAAAAAAATGTTTTTATTTTTCACTATTTCGGCCATACCCTTTTTCGTTTTTGAATTGCTCGAAGTTTTGCACCTTACAGCTCTCGTGAATACGCGTCTTATGAGCCTTTTTTGAATACCATATCTTCACAACTCTCCGAGATATAAGGGGATCGCACTTTTTCGTGAAATCGGAGCCTACACTGGAGCGAATGAAAAGACATTTCCAATGTCAATATATATATAAGAGTATAGTGTTTTGTTAACAAGTTTAAGTTATTCTTTCAGTTTAAGTTTATTACTTATATAAGACGATATGTATAAGTTTTTTAAATGTTTCCTTTCGTTTAGTAGGAGCCTTCACATAAATATTATTTATTTCTCGAAGAAAAAAATTCTGGCCATGAATCGTCGATAGATTCAATGGGAATACCCACACTTTCTTGTCTACTTGTGATATTCTTCGATAAAAAATGAAAAGGCATTGATATTATGCCTTAAAACTTACACATCAATACATTATTCTATTCGACATTTGTTGTATTCAACATTTGCCCATGAATCAAAAGATTAAAAGAGCAAAACGCGGTCGTACGCGTCCCGTCCCATTGTTCGGGACAACGCCACAAATCAATCAGAAAAAAGTCGAAAAACCGACCGAAGCACTAAATGTCCTTCAGACCAATAAGGCACAAGAATACGCTATGAATAATCTAATAAATAATCTTTTGAAACGTAATTTATTAGCTACGGCATTACCGGACGGAAGCCTCGCGCGACCGGGACGGGCGTATCTCTTCGGAGTAGGTCGAAGCGGGAGGGGTGTAATGTCGTCCGTCATAAATAACATCGGGCAAAAACAATGGACAATGGATTGTGGTGCCGAGATACGTCTTCTTTGGGGATGCCTCCTCCGGGGGGAGAGGAGGTGACACATTCAAATGAGGCTAAGACTGTCCTGATCCTGATTGAACGCGTGCGCAACGTTGTCAAATTGACAATTATTATTCTATCATGATTCAAATCACCTTAAACCAAACGATCTATATACGTTGTAAACGACCGACAAAGATAAGCAAGTTACATGAGCACTGTCGTGCATTTTTCGATACGATAGGCTGGAAATGACAGTGCCGAAAAAAGTACATCGCAAATTAAAACTTACTTTGTAAAGGTCATGTGTTGTTTTAAAAGATGTGCTAAGGAGTTTCATTCGCCGTTTCTTTTCCTCAAAGTAAAGCAACGTAATATCTATTTGCAGAATACCTAAATTCATTAAATTAAATTATTTTTTAGTTCAAATTTTATAAAGTATATTAGGACCGTTGAACAACACACTTTGTCGCAAAGCTTCCACCAATAAAGAAGCGTGGGACGGATGCTCCATCTAACGTTGCGAGGGAAGGCGATTGTTTTGCAGTGCACAACTGCTTGGATTAGGCTGCTGTTTTATATCCATCCATCCACAGGGTTTCCATAACCACAACCATCGGACCACTATATCTCCGTGCTGAGCTAAAGGTTCAAGAGTGAACCATCAGCTATTTATGTAAGTTATGTTTTTTCATGTTTGGCGTTAATCATATTTAGTTATAGTTTATACTCTGCGTATGATCAAATAAATAAATAGTCATACACTCACAAACAATGAGATTCTCGGAATCGGCGGTATTTGAATATACTTCGGAGGTCACAAATTTAAGACATCACGAACAGGCAAGAACAGTGATGTAACAATTGTCTATCACTCAATGTCTGGCCTGTCAAAACTCAACCTTCGAAGATTTGTTAGCTCTGTCGTTTAATCTATACGTATCGTATCGTTTATGATGAAATTTGATGCAAAGACAGTTAAGGTAAAGGTATAGGCTACTCGAATCAATAATAGTCTCTGAATCCACACGGACGAAATGGCAGGTAAAGCTGGTATTGGAATATTGGAATTTCGCAAGGACTCGACCGTCTTCAATTCTCTACGCTGCAGTGCGACGTTGTCTGATCTTTTCTGTACACATTTATGGTATGCGTGTGACGTTCAACAAACAGGTGTTCATTAATAACGACGTCCCATTGACAATTTCTTATACATAGATCGGAAGCTGATAATCCAGGATATTATTTGTCACGTCATCGACGCGTACACGGCCTGCCTTTGAGCGAGCCGCCTTTTTACAAATGTCTTCTAACAAGACGTCACAGAATAATTACAGTTGTAATTATTTTTATCATGATTCTTACTTTATATGTCTGCAGTATTACATGGATTTCATCAACTTTTGTATGGTTTTAGCAAACAGGACGTTTGTAACTCTTAGTACTAACGCAAAGCAGGCAAGTTACGGGCACAGCGATATAAAACGATGCAAAGGTGAAAGGAATTTTGCACGAGTTTAAAAAATTTCTTAAACACAGACTAGGCCGGCGTACGGCAGAATTAAATATGAATGATTCAAGTGTATAAGTATAGTGTTTTGTAATTAACAACTTTGCTACAGGGGCATACAGGTAGGTACTATTAGAATTATAAAACATCGTTTCGAAAATAAACACGTATTTTTAAATTTCATTCAGGATTTTGTTTTTAATTCATAGTCTTGCTCATTGATTGAGTCAACAATTGCACAGCGGTTCAGATACCAACAGCTGAAGGTGAAAGAGTTTGAGTAAGTGCCTCCGCCCTTAGTAGTTACATCTTATTTGCGTCACATTTTTCGATTACATTCTTCCTTTAATATTTGATACGTTCTAAACTCATTTACCACTTCCAGTTACCACGTTTTGTTCACACAGACGGAATTGGTGGCTCCCTTGTACGGTCCAGGTTTTAACATTTTTTTGCCGTGTACGTGCAAATTACGGAGTGCTCACCCTTCTTAGGTTTTCCCCGCCGGTGTAAAGTCAGATTGTTTAACATAGGTATTGAAATAATTCTCGTTCAGCTCAAGGTGGCATTAGTATTTGACGTCGGCACTCTGATATCGCTTGCGATCCGTAGTCGACTATAATATTAATATAAAGGTAAAAAATTGAGTTTTAAGTGACCGATCCATATCGACATGAATGGCAGAACCTTGTGTAATATATAATAATGTATATAAATTTAATTTTTGAAGCAATACATTCAGCCGGGAGTCACCCCTCTCCGGCGAGATCTTAATTCAAGAGGCAATTATCAGTGGACAGTGCAGAGTGCGGACACCCACGATCGAATCGAAGTCCATTTGTGTTCTCGCAGCTGTCGCGGGCAATTAAAAGATGGCGTTGCTTCTGCTAATTGACTTTTCGTGTTCTAAATTCAAGTTACTACCTGTGTGGGCAAGCCGGGTAGGTAGCATGTCGACTTAATGATCTTCGGTTTTACTATTTTTCTAATTAAGACTGAAGCGTTGGCAGCGAAGTGTTCACGATTGTTGTTCGTTACCGGCTTTTGGTTGGGCGTTATGTGACTCTTATGCGATTCCTTTTTTTTTTTTCAGAGATTCCAATAGCTATAGTAATATGTTTGATTTGATTACCTCCGGAACAGTATAAGGGAAGCGCGAGACCAGCTCGTTACTAACATTGTTACACTGCAACCAAAACGCGTGTAAATATGAAACTGACAAATAATATCATCTACTACAGTTGCGCACGGGATTCGGAACTCGGCACCTCGTTCAAGGATCTCAATCGCAATCTCCTGTAATCGGAACGTTAATAATGCGTTAATAAGGCATGTCTTACAGAACTTTTTTGTTTAAGAATAATAATTTTACCAATTTTTAATAGTGTTCAGTTTTGAAAAACTTACGGTTTTAGTAAAAAACTGTCAAATGTAATATACATCCGTTATCTTATAATAAATAAAAAGTTATAACAAGTCCCCGTCACGAACATTTTACGTTATCGTTGTGAATTTTACGACCAATTGGAATCCTCTTAGAGTAAGAATTTAAGGCGGTGCGCACACGCAACAGTAATTTGATGTCATCCAATTTTAATGTCGTTAAATCTTGGAATGGCATAAAATGGCATATGGTCGTCTGCACACGACTCACTTTTGAAGTAATATTTTTTAAATGCATAATGTTTTATATGCATACGTATACTCGTACTATAGAAAATACAAATATTCCATTAATTCTAAGTGTTTAAATACTTTATATTGTAGCTATCAAAAACTAACATAGTTATTTATAGTTATAGAAGAAGAAGAAGAAGAAAGTATCGAAGTATCTTCGAGATATGTCTCTGTAGAAATAAAGCTCGCCCCGGATATACGACGGAAGCGTGCCACTCACCACTGACTGGAATATCAGTTTTCTGCCTTCAACTTTTCAATCCGTTTATCTAAAATTACGTGTCCAATTGTCTAATTGTCCATTTCACAGGTGTATATTAATACATTAGTAATATACGTAGTCACTGTACCTATTGTCCGCTTATGTTTATTTTTAAACATGTCAAGGCAAATATATAAAGATTTGTGATTAATATTTGAAATTAGTAGGGAGTTGTTCGATAATTACTAGTAGCAATTTCGTTTTGGGAAACGTAATACTTATGTTCACGAATAGTACCCACGTATACTTATACTTACATAATTACATGACCGACGCACCCAAAACTCTCCAGACTCGATCTATCTATTGGTAAAACGCACGAGAGCACGTGCAGTCAGACAGAAGACTTTGTTATGCTATAAACCGATGCCTGGACAGTGAGCAAGGAACGAAATTGTATTTCTCATTGTATATCAATAATATTTATATCAGATAAATATTATATATTTCCGAAATTTCTTTTAATTGGCCCAACAAATATATATGTATAAGCAAATACCCATTTATAAATTTTTCTTACATATTTTATTACCTGTACTTTTTTGTGAGTACAAAATAAATAAATAAAATACATCAACCTTTAAAACAAATTTATAAATCGTGATCGTCATAAATCCACCATGTACTGATGCCCGTCACGTTGCTTAACTCGTACGAACTCCGATGAGATACACACACAGCACAAAGCTAGAGGTGCGTCTCAAGCAGCCTGTCTAACGAACTAGAGGTTTTGGAAACACTACCGCCGCGCTGCGCCGTACAGTAGCAGCTGACGTTCCAACGTCAACCTAGAGATAGAGCGGCTCGTCTGTCGCCGTGTCAGTTAGTTTGTTTGTTCTGTATCCAGCGGCAGCGCTTTGTGCTTCATATTCTCTCCAGACACCTACACAGCTTAAAGGACGACTAGTTGAACGATAACAGAAAGCAGCATTAGCTTAGTTGTTTGAGACTCGAACTCCGCCTACAGATATCGGGGTGGAGTATTGTATGCGAATCAAGTTTTTTACATTTGTATACATACTTTTCAAACTAATTTAATAACTTACTGGGATACAGAGGCAGTCTCCAAGTATCCAAAGATGTATGACATTGCAGCTTTCCTACCTTTGGTAGACTGTGGGCTAGTTGTTCAAAAGCATGGTCGAGCGCATCAACGAATGTCAGTGATTATGTTATTTTCTGAAAATTAATATATATTACTCTTATGTCCAATACTGGTAGGCACTCGTTCCTATTTGTAGATGCTTCCTAACAATGCGTTGGAGAATTATAAAAAACAAACACCTTTTTAGGTCTCGTCTACGTCACTACGCTAGCAGTTTTGAAACAAACATTGACATCCTTAAGAACAATTTTTGTAGGTTTGTTTGTAAAAAATGTCTCGCAACCGCATGGCCCCATACAAACATCGACATATCTATTTAGATACGTTTGTTTGAGAATTTATCTGTGTTTTTTTAAACGCCTACTTAATTATTTGTTTTAATTGTGATAACATATTGTTAATATCGTAAAATATAATAACACGATAAATGTCTAAAGTTAAATATTGAGTCTTACGGGTGCAGATGTAGTGTTAGTATTTTAC
>DWPT01000127.1:0-30477 GCA_018251895.1 Agathymus mariae mariae
GTTTACACACTCACTCTCCCGCACTAGGATACCCTGTGCTGTGGGTGGCATGGACATACACAAATATGACATCACAAACACCCTTGACCTGAGAACAAACATTTATCTGTCACATAAATGTCTGCCCCGGCCGGGTATCGAACGCGGGACCCCTCGCTCGCTACGGGGTCGTCACACAAAGCATTGTAGGTCACGATTTTATTTTTACAGAAACATAAAATTGCTTGAAGCTTCTAATTTTAATACACAAACCGTATAGTGGGATAAAATTTTAGGAAACTTTCCAAATATGATGACTCTTGGTTCAATTAATCTACAATCAATTGAATTTAGTTAAGCAATTGGTTCAAAAAATAGCTTTTACAGTTAAGGCTGAACAAAATACGGCTTAACTTCTATATTTGCCACATAAGTTAACTAAAATATGGATCCTTGATACATGTTTTTAACACCTTCCAAATCGAATTTTATTTTCAATCCTTGATAATTTTAATGTAATGAAAACTTACCATCAGACGGCTCGTAATGTTAAAACTAAATGTTTTCCTAATAAGATACCTTGCAAATATCAAAACCAGTCACACACACATTTCCAATCGAAGTAAGTAACTATTGTGAATACAAATTTGACGGAATCAGAGCTTAAGACTTGGCGCAAACAAGACACTGATAGCTGATGACTAAAACTACTTAAAATTTATAATATTATAATATAACCGACAAATGAGCAGATGGACCACCTGATGATAACTGATAACCACCCTCTATCGATATCCCTAATACCAAGTGTCTCTCGTATTTATATCTCAAAATTTCTAGACCTTTCTGGATGTCCATTTTGTACTGACATTATCGATCGTTGTTGATCGAGTAAAGCAATTGCGGATGTATTGGTAGTTGGCAACTGTGGCAAAATTTCCTAAATGCTTCCGTGCTTCAAAGAACACGTTAAGCCATCGATCCCGGTCATAATCATTATATAACACTCGTTTAGATATGTCTTACGTTAGTATCCAAAGTCTCCGGGCGACATAAGAAATTCAGACACTTGGATTAACCACCAATCCCTCCATCGATACGCACTGGACCAGCGTAGAAAGCTCCCCAATTGCTCACCGCTCAGCGGACCACTCGCTAATGCATATTAATGATAAATTAAGATTTTTTATTCGTAAACTGCGATAGTTTTTACACATAAGATGCTGTACGAACAATCGCTGTCGTAAATAGCTTGCACCGCGGCTAGAACTGGCAAGCCAGGGCGGGGCAGTTGCACAACGATGACACGGCGCGGGCGCTTGTTAGCGGCGCGTGCGAGCCACCGTTGCGCAGCATTACATTATTTATTGCTTATTGAAAAAAGCACTAACGCGTTTCATGTTATAACTTTGTGGTCGATCGCCGATCATTTTTTACCCGGACTTTTGTTCTTTTGTCAATCAGACGTGATGTAAAGGATAGATTCGTGACACCAATTGTGAAGGTAATTATGTTTTTGCAAATGTGTTCGATAATCAACTTGCGGAGCTCAGCGTATTGTTGCTCAGTCACTTATTTTAGCAATAAAGAACGCGAACAAATGTGAAAGTCGCTCTCGACATTTGTAAAATATCGCATCACATCAGCAGTCGGTGCAGTAATTACATCCACCATCGTAGGTGAATTTTGGTTATTAAAAACATGAATCCAAGAGCAACATACCCAGATATAGATAACGAAATCACCCAAGTTGTGGTCAGTTGCGTTATTTTGGACGTACGCTTGCGGTGACATGAGAACATGGATATACAAAAATTTAAGTTGTTAATTACATAAATGTTTTGGACGCTTTTATAATGGATGATTAATATAGACAGACATTTTAACGTTCACTTGATATTTATTTTTCGCAGTTTCTGACGATTGGTAATTTAACTAAGATTTTAAAAAATCATACAAATTACTATTATTGTCTTCTTCATATTTAGCTTGTTAGAATTTTTGTCTGTTTGTCTGTGTGTTCCCGCTAATGTCAGAAACGGCGTAACTGATTTCATTCTGGTTTTCACTAATGTATTGCAGTAAGTTTCACTTAATACTTAAAGTCAGTTTCATTGCAATCAGTCCATAAATAAAAGGGTTATGAATTAATATAGAAAAATGCAGATGCTTAAGATAGTCTTTCCGAAGCGAAGCGAGGGCATTTGCTAGCTTATCTTAAAGTTGTACGTACGAGTACATGCGAGAAAATGTATTCAGCTTGAGAACCGCCCGTGTTTATAATATATACAAAACGAGTTCTTTTATTAAATTTATACATTATTTAATGATAAGTACTTTTGATTTTTATAATTAAAATTATTAAAGTATATTGATATTTTTTTTACATTTTAACTCAATTGCCTCCTTATCGGTCAGCAACGCGTTAGTGCTACCAGTAGTGTTACAAAACTCTAAATATATATTCTTGGTTATATAAAAAGCAAAATCATCCAGTTAGTTCTTCCAGTAGCACTATGTCTAAGACGCAACAGGTGACCGATCCATCACCAGTGCTCACCGAAGTGGCTAATTAACGTGGAGCAAGGACGCCTGATGAAACAACACCCAGTTCAGCTCACAAAAACAAAGTCATTGCGCAAGCCGATGTCGCAAAGAAACTCTTCGAAAATCATTCGTTTCTGTATCCTTCAATTAATACCCTTTTTGTTTTGCAACGTTATTAAATTACCAGCATGGCACGTCTTCAGCCTAATTGACACGGTCGATTCACTGGAATATCTAACAAATTGCCTTCTTGGCTATTTATTTTTTATCAAACAGATTACGACAGTTATAAAAATGTGCAAAAAGGCATTAAAAAGACGGCACCGATGGCGATTCGACTAAAAATGAAAAGTTGATTGAATATATCCGCAATACCGGCATTTCATACTGAGGCACTTGCGTTGCGCCGAATAAGGACCTACTTGTCTTGCTTTGGTCAGGACCTCTTGGCTGGCGGAGATATTTTGATGAGGACGAGATAAATTAATTATAGAGTGGCACAGAACGCTAATAAACTGGCAAACTTGCTTATCGATGTGGACTGAATATAGAGGCTAATGTCAGTATTATCCCGTGTTAGTTATGGACATTTCTCGTTCTGGAATAAATGAATACTCGTTAATGTATACGCAAGAAGTACTACAGAAACAAGAAGTATATATGTAGTAGTCCAATTGTATGATTAAAAATATCATGAAATAACCAAGTTTTGTTTAAAAATATCTTTACAGTTAAATAAATGTTTTTTTATTCATGAAACATATTTTTTTTTACTTCGCCTTCTTAAATCCAAGTCAGGATGAGGCAAATAATCCTTGTTTTGGGTAACGCTGAGCTCTGAATCGTCCAGTTTAATCTTGGAGTACTCGTGTGTCATTACACACGAAGTAATTTTTTACTTGTCTGTTTAGCTAATATCCTCCTTCTAGGATTAATGGTCCAAGACCAACAATAGGCAGATCCCTCGCTTTCATCTTATCTGGCAATACGCCAGTGGTACTTTAAATGTTACGGATGTGAATGAATTGTTACCATGAATTGGGCCACCTGTTCCCGGTTTGTTGATGGTGATGTTGTTGTTGATGGTAAAAATCAAACTAATAGAACTATACCTTTCTATTGAAATTAAATGGAACTCAATATTTACCTAAATCCTAAAAAATCGCATTATTTATGGTAAACGTATACGGTTCCGCTTAACATAGACCTCTACGTAGATGACAACTTTAACGACGTGAATTCGTATGGGGTGTTAATTATCCGATCGACTTTTTAAACATCCTACAGCATGAAGCTATTAACCAAAATCTTATACATGATGTTACAAATATACATAATATGTATAACTAATGAATATTGACTGTACGCATATTTTTTATCTATGTATTATTTATATATATAAATATTCCTAGTACCAAGTTTAATTTCCTCTCAAAATATTGTAAAAATCTGTTATTACCACTTACGTGATTTCGATACATAAAATAACAAACTTTCACTTTCATTGGGGGCTAGCGATATACATTATACAAACCCTAAAAACGCTTAATAGCGTAATATTACTGATAAAGACTCGAACAAAGACCATAACAAAAAACACAGTAGCTTTCGCTGTTAACCAATTTTATGCACAATATCCACCGAACAGTTAACGTAGGTAAATTATTTAGATAACATTAAGGTACGAATACTTAGAATCTAGTAGCAACCAATGTGCATTGTGATGAGCCAATAAGACACAGCTGGGAGCTGAGTCGTCATGATTCCTGATATTGAACTAATTCCATCAGCACTCCGAACTGATCATCGTTAACAGACATTTTAGTGCAGTTACCACAAAACGTGAAACTTGCGATAAAGTGGCACAGTATCGATAATAAGTACACCGGGATCAGTAATTATATGGTTAACGTGACGATAACGTGTACTCTATTGTGCATAATGTCGTCCAGTATTACTAAATTACAGTGGCCGGTACCTGCCGCCGATACCGTGGACCGGTTCACTGTAGGGTTCCTTAACCTCGTATTTAAAACGGCGCTAAACTGATTTTTTGAGTTGATATTTGACCTCTTTATATTCAATGCACGTTTATTCATTGTTTCAATGTTACGTCAGTCAAAGGCATTCCTAGATGATCACTTCACTTGACTTAATTCAAATGGATTTGTTCTTGTGACCTCAATACACTGAGTTTACAAGTCGCGTAGTATGCTAGGTTTCGCTAACTTGCAATGACCCGTGTAGCAATCCCGAAATCTATAAAGTTTAAGTAGGCTGCTTATTTTCTAATCGCAGCCAACATCAGCAACACGTACCACAACGAATACAATTTACTGGAGGTAAAATCACCATCACAACTGCCAATACTGCTTCATGCATCCCTGTTTTACAATCGGTACAATTGACTGAGATTCAAGGACACTTACAAATGAGGGATTCTGTCTAAAACCTCAAGACTAACAATACTTGTTTAACCAACATTTATTTGACCAACACCAAAGGATTATTTTAAAAACATCTTACACGTGTGTACATCATGATATCAATTTTTATGAACAGTAAGGCATGCGTGAACAATCTCAGTGTGTACTGTAGATCTAGTTGAATTTGATTACATAAACTACATTCGACGCCCATTTCCCACTTGTTAAAGAATTCAACTAAATTTTGTCATATTTAAAAATGTTTGTAAATGTCCAATGGAGCCTCGCTCCACAGTTATCAAACTTAACAGAACCCGTAGCGAAATCCACATGTCCTGACAGGTCGAGTCGTCACCCGTCACATTATAAATTCAGCGCGCTCGAACACAGTATCTTCCAATTAGATCCGTGACATGAACGGTAATATTTTTATATTTTTTTATATTATATTCATTGATTTACTGCTTCAGTCTTGGCTGGCAGTGCGTTGGTGGCTTACAAAGGTGTACGGATAACAATGCGATAACAACATTACGGTATTTTTAGTCGAAATATATTAATTCTAATACACGTAAAAATAAATTCGTTATCGCGTTCACATTCGCATATTTAGATTTCTTATGTGGTGAGTGGAGACAAACGAGACTTTATAAAAAAAAAAAAACAAAACCCATCATAGTGTGTGCTGCGATAAATAGCAATGGTTCGTGTATACCGGTGGAGAAGGTAGTTGTCAACTGGTCAGTTGATGGAGGGGATAGTTATCAAAGGAGTCTTATGATGAACAGATTCAGTCTTGTGATAGACAAGGTACGGATCGGACGTGTGTCAACGCACAATGTTTGTGTGCTAGTGTGCGGATGTGTGATAAAAATACTGGATATTACAGCCATCATTACTTTATATAAATACCACTCAAATTTGCAATGGAACTTAGAGGTAGGATTGATTGCCCATTTTCCTCTACTCCTCACTGTGATTTTTATAATATTCGATAGCAAAAAGCAAAAAGCATTATACATTAATTCCCAAGTTAACTTATATGTACTTAATCCTTGTGGTAATGTTATTTGTGAAATACAAATAGAATATCCGAAGATCAAGGGCACATTTACACAAATTTAAGTTATAAATTTGCTTAATTATCATTCAAAAGTCATATTGTACATTTACAAAACCAAAATTAAATAACCTTCAAAGCCTTAAAACCTTTAGGGTGTAATCGACAAGAGCACAGTAGAACACACCCGATGTAAATCAACGACTAATTCCGGACCAGTTTTTCGTAATAAGCTCGATCGCACTCGATTTACTCGCATATTTCGCTGTGATATGATTTAAGAAAGCTCAAGGTGTGAGGCAAGAGCAAAATAGCTGAGATTTTGAAATAAACTTAATTAATTTGAGGTTGTTCTTTGCACCGTAAAAGGAACTTATACATTATGGAAATACAGGTACGACGGCATCCACCGGAATCAACAAAAACTAAAAATAAGTGACAAACTTGCAAAACAAGAACAGATTCCGAAATAATGAGCACACACGAAAGATACGAATATTTAAAACCGTTGATCGTACGAGAAGAGGCACACACAGATTAATTAGAAAACAACGGATGATCAAAAATGTTCAGTGTAGACTGCCCCCGTCTCCCGACACGATAACAAACAAGAGAGAGCAACAAGTCTACCAAGAAGCATGATTTTCGTATTTTTTTGTTAACGATGTCTCTGAAGCACCCTAAATTTTGATTATCACACGATTCATCATTTTAAAGCAATTAGAACAAAAGAAAAAAAAATCATTCAATATTTTTCCGTAATTGGCTCCACAGAGTAGCCAATTTACTCAAAATTTATGCAAGAACACAAAAAATTGGTTCTTACACACATACGTATATACTGCACCATGAAAGATAAATCTATGCATTGAATAGAGTTCTCATTTTAAATTACAGATTTATATACCAAAAATAATCATATTTTAATCATTTTGAAAGTAGATAACTTACTTAAACTGCTATCAGTCATAAACGTGGACTTGTCGTCTGCAATAAAAGCTTTAGACACACTGCTAACATAATTTATCAAAAAGTCATCAATTTGTAAAGCAAATACTTAAAAGCTAAAGAATGACGCGATTCAATCGCTCTACGGTCTATTTGACGAGTTTAAATTAAAGACATGACTAGAAGCGGTTGTTTCTATGATAATCGTCAGATGAGAAGACCAAGTTATGTAGAACTTTATCCGTACCAGTTATATTACAGAAATTAAATGGGCCGTTGTAACTGATACGTATCTAGTTAAATCAGCTGGTCCAGTCCATTGGCAGTGGTTTCACTCTCTATGCTATCCCGCTAGATGATTTTCTACGCTGATACAGTTTTTCATTTGGACATCGCGACACGGCGGAGCGGCCAGTTTCACTGATTGTATCCACAGAGTTAGAAACGCTTATAATTGTCACTGATTTCATAACAGCATCATTTATGTATGTTTGGTACAGGCGGATATAGTACATGAATTGTTGCGAAAACTAAACAAATTGGTTAACGAATATTTTATAAACGAAAATATATTGTAAACCCTATGAACTAATGTAAATTTATACCAGAAATGTCAGTATAAATAGCTTCGCAAATAATTTGCTTCTGAAATGATTTACGTGACTTTAAACATATTCTGTCCTTATGAAGAGACCTTCAGTAGTCTTATTTAAGTTTAAAAAACATCGCGGCGTTTCTACAGTTCACATTGGTAATATAACTTTCTCGGGCCTTCGAGGCAACTGAGGTTTCTTGGGGCAAATAAACATTTTAAAGATAAAAATGAACTGAGAACAAATGCTTACAACTACTTCTTTATGAATAATATACACATTGTTAAATTCCGTAACAAAAGGCATCTGTATTCTGTACCACCAAAGGTATCACGAAACTCGTTAACAATATTTCAAGTTAGATTTCCAAAGGAGAACAATAAGCAAACGCGGTAGGTGCACTAGTACCATTGAAATTGAATTGGGTTGTACAACGCGCTATTGTAAGACCAAGACGAACCTGGCTGTATTGGCTTGAACTCAAGCATAGATGGACCGGACCTTATTTCCCCTCGGTTGCAACGTGAAATATAAATACTACTTAGATATTAATATCCGCTATTCCGTTAAGTTTTGGTACCTTGCGTGCAAAAACATCATCGTAAACCAAAATTCTCCCATCGCTAAGCTCGGATATCCTCCCACATTGAAAGGTTAAGGACATAGTCAACTACGTTGACCGACCCATATCGATAATATCATAAAGAACCGCCAGATATGCAGGTTCCCACAAGACATTTCTAAGTTTTCCTTGCAGACAACACTAACATCTGACAATCCCTGTTCTTTACATTTACATCACACATTTTCAGGCAATATCAAAAATAAAAATGTTAAATTCTTCCGAAATACGTGTCCTATAATATTTAAATTCGTAACATTTTTTCACTCTTTTGTCGTAGTTCCTTCCACGTCGTGAATTTCACAGTCCAAAACCATTGAATGCTACGAGATGCATTCGCTAAATGATCCTGTTACAAGCGATCGTACGAATGAGCAATTAGAACGCTCACACGCCTGACACTGCAGTGTTCGTCGACCACACTCACTGGGAAATCGCTTCGAGTACGCGTGCTATTTTGCATCAAATCTGTTCCCATAAACAGTACTGGTACACCCAAAGGCATTGTTGGCATCTTTGCTACTAAAATTTACATTTTGACACCGGACGTGTCAATGCGAATTATTGGGATATATCGCTTGCAATATCGATGTTTTTTGCGCTTTTCCTTGGAGAGTTTAGTTCAGTTGAAAACCAAACTCCTTAACATTGATTTCTTTCGAATGAAAAGACAGTCTTTTTATGTCTTTAATGTACACTATTCCTAACCTTAAGTGCGCCGTGTGGACATTTCTGCCATGATCGTTATGTAAGGAGCTTAGATTAGATGTCACTCATGTTTATATGTCTACTACCTGAAATCCACCACGCAAATTTAAATCTTGACCACCTGCGGATATATATAGATCGATCCGGTACAAAGGACACAATCTTCCACCGTGAATAATAACTTCAATCCCTTTTTCTCCATTTCATAAAATATAAATTTTGACGAAACAATCAAATCCTTCTCTGTGCGTTCTTTAATATTTTCAAACGATCAATACGTATACATAACGATCTCATAAAGAAGAAACAACAAAAATCAATGTTTGTGTTGATAAAATTTCCCAACAATAATTGCAATGAGAAGAAAGACTTGCCCACACTCTGTTATAAGCCCGACGTGTTACTTCTGACCGCGTTGTGGTTACAAAAGGAGCGATCTGTGCAACCGCACCGATTGGTTTCTATGTTACAATTGTACCGGCCACGGGAAAGTAATCTACACGAAAGAGACAGTGCAATCGATATGTTAATCGATTGCTAAAATTTTACAACATGCCGCATTGTAACAACATTTAACATTAATGTTTCAATATACTATTTAGGGGTACTAGGGTATTCACACAAAAGCAACACTTCTTTGAGTACCATGCTACATTTACATATAATAAACAAAATAATTTCGTTCGTTTTCGAATCACCCTAGCTTACCACCGACACTTCATGAAACACTTACTTACTTCTTTACTTAGCTACCAACCATGTTCTAAAATCAAACTAGAAATACGTCTAATGCGCTCCGAGTGTATTAGCAGAGAGCCAGTTAACATACTAATTCCCCGCTATCTACTCGATCTGCAACGTATCGGCAACCAAGGCGGCAAGGTAACGGTAACTACTCACCACGAGGTACATTGCTTCACTACAAATAAAAATTACAAGTCACATATGATCAAAATTTACTTTGTTGCTTGACTTTTGTTGCCCTTACAGCATTGGCACAGATTCATTTCGATATTAATTCTATTAGTTACTGAATTCTATTTTCAAATAAATTATCTTTTTAAAAACATATGAATTATTTGAGGTGTGTTTCATTTTTAAATTTCGAGCATGTTAAAACTGAGTGACCTACGTTGCATGTTGCGTCGCTTTACCAAATCACAAAAAATATATCATACAAAACAAGACTATAATTGATATCCATTACTCAGAACCAAGTGTCTGATGCCTGAAGCGCAGAAGCATTATTATAATTATACTATACAAACTAAGATACTTTTTTTAAATTACAAAACTTATATTGAATACTTAATGTTCTACTAGCCACTTCGACTTTATAGGTGATAATTTGAATTGCATCATGTGTGTGTATGTTGTGATGATAAAAACGAGCTTCTCACTTTATTCCTGGTCGCATTCGACCAGGTATCATCTTAATATGTAACAAAATAGCAGATGGGCTAACTTACATAAAAGAGTTGATGCTGCCGATATAAAGTATTCACTTTCACAGTCACATTTACATCTAAATTTGCACAACGATTCTGCAATAGACATATATGTATTAGAAGAAAGAAGATGCTAACTAAACAGAGAAGATAGCACCCAACCACTACTTACTAGTGCCATCGGGATTAAACTAGGTGATACTGGACTGAGCTACCCACAGCAAAAGGAACAAGGACGCCAGTGTCTGATAAATTGTTGAGCAAGATTCACCGCGAACACAGTGAAATAGCTTGGACTACTTGTGAAAATACTCTACATTCAATATTTATATAATACTTATTTGTATGATTTTGAAAATACTTAATCTGCTTCCGAGCACCATACCGATACAATTATTTAAAAGTCCACACAAACCAATTCACATTCGGGTTTAACCCATATTAACTCTTAACCTAATAAAGTGAGTCACATGTTTAAAATTTAAAACTTTTTTCTACTAGCAACGCATCTATGATTAAGCTTAAAATATGTAAGTTTCGATTCAGAATTGTTAAAAGTGTCCATTAGTGTAAAGGTACACCTACCCTCAATAGCCGCAATAGCATATCCGCTTACTATTTTTTAACAATAAGAACTGTTATGAACTTCGCTTGATACAAGTTAACAAAATCCGCTACTAAGAAAGTAATTCAGAACACATTCAGCGCCATCTGTGATAGAGAATAGTGAAAGTGAAAACAATTTATACATTAACACAAAGTACGCTAACTTTCAACGTGACGACACTACGAACGGTGTCTTTAACTGATCCAAATACATCACTAAACTCGGTGGGGAGGTGATAATATATCATACAGATGTTTAATTCATGCGACGACCGTTTGCGATGTCGTAAGCTGGACTCGCTCTGTCGTTTTTGCTCACTCCACTAGACATTATACAGAACTAATAAATGTATTATGAATGTATGAAACTCATTCTTTAACTGGAACGGCTTAAATAATACACTCGTGTTTAATTTTCTATCGGCAAAAAATATTGATGTATCTATAATACCGGTCTTGAAATATGTCTACATGACAGATGCTAGGCATTGCTAGTCACTTTCTTAGATCGGATAATATGCTATGAATGTTGTGAAATTTCTTTCTTTATCCATAAGAAACTTTGAAGATCTGTTAGTTCATGAGCAATGAGCATCTTTCTGAGGCTTACAATGATATAAAATGTGTGAATAGATAAAGATTTAAGCGTACTTCGAATGTGTGGAAGGAATACTCCAGAAAATTTGCCAACAGGTACAACTGAAAATGTACACTTTACAAATATAGTATTCTTCTTGTTCAACCAAACGCACCCAAACACGTGTAAGTTCAGCTCAGAACTTACATAATTGTATCCTGCGATAAGGCATGACCTCATCACGACGGTCACGGCTACTTGCAGGTACCACCAACGGAAGCAAGTAAAGGACAAGACACGGCGAGATGTCACGCGAGCTCACGCGTCTTAATTTAAGTGTTATCGCCCACGACAATCTACTATAATTGTTCACATAAATCTCTGACGAACAGTTCGTGGGCACTTTCCTTGTATGTATTCGTACTTTATCCAAGTATCTTATATGACATATCTGACAAGCTTAGAAAGTGGCCAAGCTGCGTTAGTTTTGAATGGCTTTAAAAATGTTTGTATTTATTCTTCTACTATTACTCAACAACATTTTTGAGCACTTCGATTTTATTTTTACGAATGGGACATCTAATAGGGCAGTAGTACTATTCGCGATTAGTTACAGACATATATGAATAGCGATGGCCACATTAATCTAGACGGACTGCTCTTACTGCGTTATCGTTATGGTACTCAGATACAGTCGAGCAATTAAAAACAATGACAATTTGTAATTAACTCCACCTACGTTTTATGGCACGAGTAAAAGTACTATTACTTAACAGCTTAAAGACCGCAATAAACACTAATAATCATCGACTTTTTTCTCTCACCGTCTATTTCTTTCATCGTTTACAGCCAGAACAACTATCACTTAAGGTGATAAAAAATTGTAGGCACGATGCGAGTGGCGTAGACGAACACATATTTGTGCATCTGAACACAGTATCAATCATTCTAATGAGCTACGGCCGGTAGGCGCGGGTGGAGAGCCTTCGGCGTGAGTCCGTCAGGCCGTCACGAGAGGAACTTAGTGAAGTAGTGAATGATTTATCGATGACGAAATTTTGACAAGGTCCGCCTGTCGATAAAATGTTATGACTCTCTGTTTATTCTTATTTAATCTACACCAACGAATGACTACAAGATGTTTTTTTATAGTAGCAGATAAAAAAAATATATTAGAACATACCTACTATTTATAGTCATAAAAAATTAAAAATTACTGTCGTATAATTTTGCGAGTTTTCTATTTAGTCTAGTTTTTATAGGGTTAAGAAAACAATAAGTCCGATTTATATCAATATATTTTCGTTTCTAACTTAATACAATGCAAAAAATATGTTACAAGAAAAATAATCAGTAGCTTACAAGAAACAGTCGGATAAATAGAGAAACGAAACGAAAACGATCATTTTAGACAACCTTTAGGTTACCTAAGGTTTGTTGTATCTCAGCAACTCACAGGATTAATAACATTCATAAAGACTTCAATTAGAGAATACCTCAATTTAATTGTGAATTTTCAAAATGTGCTGAATTTTTAATAAGTCATTTTATTTTTACTTCAGGTTTGACTCACCATTCTAACGTTACCGAAGGAGCGTAATTATAACATTTTAAAAGACTAATAAATTTAAAACATACATGGTAAACTTGGGGATATAACAAAGGCAGTAAATGCAAGTCAGCAAACAGTTCGGTTTCAGGTAAGCTAATGCGAAAGACTAATTACAAAAAAAAAACAATAGAATAAGAAAAAATGCAATAGCAACAATAATATAAGTGAATTTGACATTATCATAAATGTAATACGAAATAAGAAGCTGGATGTCCAACGAGTTCAACAGCGTATATCTTTGAAGTCAAATCCGAACCACTAGCTGTTATGAATAAGGATACGTATGAAACTTGTACCGTCATTTAGTGTAAGCAACGTAATGTTTTAAAAGCTTTTCCATCAAATTACAATCTTAAACTACCACTTCTACTATTAATATTAATATTCCTGCATTTATAAAGCGCACATACATTGTACTTACTTAGTAACTCCTTGCAAAAAACATACTACTGCATAAGGTATGTGTAACAATAAAATTTTATTTGTTTCTTCCATCCTAGCACCAAGGAATAATATCTGAAAGTAAACTACGAATTAACGTTATTCTAAATACGCCCACAAAGGACGTATCATGAATACCATAGTATTCATGCACTATAACAAACATGTTTTATTCATCGCAAGCTTAATATTTATCGATGTCGATTACAGACAGACCAACAAGCCCTATTCAACACAGCAGTGATATTCAAGTAACAAGTTTAGCAATGGAGGAAAGAAAGCTGCTCGAAGCGTCCGGCGCTATTCACAAATTGGCACGAGCTAGGCACGCGTTGTTTAGTCGTTCCAGAATTATGTAACTGCCAAACGGGATGAAGAGAAATGTTCTTTATATTTAAATGCATAACATTTAGTTTACCTTTAGTTTCAGTTGTCAGTTAGGACAAGGATGTTAAGAAGGTTAGTTACAGAGATTGAATGGTGCAGTGCAATGATACCACAGAGCCATTAGTTAGAGCAAAAAGGACTGAATTCTTCAGATTGTAATCGGGGTTCATCTTTTTATAATCTGTGGTACTGTTATGGTCATACTATAGGAAATACGTAGGAATGCACGTCTTACCTCGTCTTTTGCATGTAAATGTTATCGAGGTGCAATCACATCTAATCGTTTTTTTTTATCTTTGTACCTTTATTTTTTTTTTATGGAGCAAACCACTAAACCTATATTATTCTTCGTCTTAAATAACGAACAACAAAATAATTAATTACTTGAGAGGTTCAACAATAACACTTTTTGATCTTTCGATCTCACCGTCGACAAAAATACAAAATATTAAATAAATCCAAAATGGTTAAAATATTTAGATAGCGGTCATAACAGGTAATTTGGTTGCAAGTGACCTCCCCTTCATCATCCTAACAGTATGCCAACATATTTCAAGTCACCTTGTGATACTGAAAATATATATAAATATTATACTGAATAGTAATCATTCGATTTCATCGGGCTACAGGGTCATCTACATAATAAATGATGTTAATTCGAAAATGAAATAGTATTTCTGTACACAGTCCGTGTACACATTTAATTGTACACACATTTCTAACAAAAATTTATGTACTTGTACCTGTGAAGTGCACCATTTAATTAAGTGTAGTTATCGCATCAGGTGACTCCTTAGGCAAAGCCGTTATGCAAACGAAACAGTAAGAGATTAGTTCTGATTGTAAAAAAAAAAGGAAATACTCGACTAAAATCGATATTTGTTTGTAAAATTTATCGATTTAAGTATTGGAACCAAACCCGTTATGTACGTCTAACGACGATAACTTACGCAGCGATGAGTGGACAAGGGTAAGACAAGGTGTGTTCTGACATGTTGAGTGTTTCAAATTATCGACAGAAACGTATCAATTCAGGTAAATTATAAGCTATGATTATTTTATATTTACGTTCTTATATAAAAATATAATCGTATTAAATCACAAAGATTCAGATCATAACATAATATTGTGACTTCCTGGGGAATCGAATTGTTCTATTTGTTTACCATCTGGATCACATTGTAGGCCGAAGACTGAAGAGTTCGTATTTGTTTCTCATCCAGGACAAACATTTATGAGACAGATAAGCTTATATTCTTCTTTCGTTCTTCATTTGGGTATCATAAGTAAATTCCAACCGACAGACAACGTGATGAGTGGGTTCGGATACAAGCTGCAAGGCTATAAGTGTATGAAATTTAATAACCGGGACTTCTCGCTCGGCAGACAGGCTCATTGGCAACCAATAATCGGGTCATAAATTGTAATAAACAACTCCAAACGTAGACCGATCCCCACAGTCATACTTTGATAGCTTTAGGGCAGCAATATTGAACACCAATTAAACTTTGTAAAAAATAAGATGAAATTTAAACAGTTTATGTATATTTCAACAAATATCTTTAAAAATATCGGGATCAAAACGGAGATACTAATATGATAAAGATAAAGTACAATTATTGTGAGTTTTGTACATGTAGAGAGTAATCACCGGAACTTCGGCACCTGTTTGGTTACTTATTCACGAACATAGGCTATATATCATGTATGAAATTAATTGTACAATCCGAATGAAGTCGGGATGGGTAGTTAGCTAGCAATAAATGCATACAGAACTTAACAAAACATCAAAGCATCAACCAATTACTGTATCAGTGATGACAGAATAAAGGCCGTTCCACGTGATAAATTACACCAATATGCATAAACAAAGACTGGTAGATGTAATTTACCCATAATTTTATGCGAGAACAACAATTAAAACCCGCTCCGCTGTGTAAACACATCAATAAAGCCTCAAATATGACCCTGTGTATTGTATTCAATTTGTCTGATTACATTATAATTGCTTTCAGGTAATTATGATTGAAACTTAATCACCTACTGTACGAAAGCACTCGGGGCATGATACGTCACTTGTCTACTAACAAAACTTCTAATTATGTTTATTTTATCTCGCTTTGAAACGAGCAATGACTTCATCCCATTAGAATTCAATTGCAAGACACCGGTTCCTCGTTATTGAGGATTCCTCATGGAGGCTATTCCAGACGCTTCTCCAACTAGGGTTCGTACTCCACGAAAATATTTGACATCTTTCAATCTGAATTTTAATAAATGTAAGTGGTAGCCGAAGATCCCTGGTATGATATATATGTACAGACATATTAAGATCAGCGTCTTTGGTTGAAACCATGAGTGGTGGTGTTGTGGTAGTAGCCATGTAGCACTAAATATTTATTTATTATTATCAAGTTATTTCTATATTTGTAAAATTTATAAACTTATCGATTTAAGTGTAAAGTAAAATTATCGATATAAGTGAGAGTACTTCTTAATACATTTTTTTTTGTTATAACCTGTATATATATTAAATTATTAAAAATTCGTAATGGGTGCCACCAATCCGTTGCGGCCGAGAAGAAAGTTATAGTCCCGCTTCTTGCCGAACCCCATATCGTAGCCATGTAGGAGAGGATGTGGTTATCCATATGTTCTTGAAGGTGTATGAAATCTGTCAAGACACACTTAATCATCCTAATGGACTGTGGCCATCACTTCTTTAATTTTGAAAAGAGAACAACGACCGCCACTTTATTGGACGAGTTTAGTCATCCTGCTGAGATTTGCTCGATCATTCTGGATTTGTATTTCCCTTTCTGTTTTAGCAAATTACAAGTTTCACAACAATCACAGCGAAACAAATAGAACTATTTAAAATCCTTGCAGAAAATTGTGTTACGGAATAATTATTTCCACTGTAAAATAGTAAGTTTTATTAGTTGCCTAATAAAACCTATTCAGTGTATATTAAAGCGTTGTACAGACTGGATACAAGACGCATAATAAACTATTCGTAACTATCTCCAGCGGTACCGGCCGCCTGTAAGATAATTATACAGACTTGTTAAGCAATTATTAAATTATCCATGCATCGTTATTTTAATTAGCTCGTGATTTCAAAGATTAGCTCGTGTAACCCTTCGTGAAAGTTAATACCTCCTACTAAATAAGTATCGACTTCTGTTTTTGAATTATTGCCCTTACCCCATTATGGTGTTGCCAACTCGGGAAGCATAATCTTGGTGCGTTCAAATTTTCATATTGTATTTGTTTATCTTTACTTGTACTGTACATGATTAATAGTTAAATCTATATTAAATATAATATAATGCACCAACGTCAAAGTCCTCGTATTTTATATTTGCATGTATTTCAAATTACCAAATGATACAATTACTTAGGGACTATTCTCAGATCAAATTTAATATGTTGAATCTGTTCCAGTCTACGTTACATTCAATTATACAAAATTCATGATAATATTAATAAATAAATAAAAAATACTCTTTTTTAAAACTAAGTCTAATACAAGTCTAATATGATAAGTCTAACACTAAGACTAACACATTCGTTCTGTCGTTAGCATCACTACAATAAGTAACTTTTTAAATAATTTACTATTAAAATATAAGTTGAACATTTCACACGTGATTAATATTCAAACAACGCGTACAAAAGTTTGTATTATCGCCCTTGTTAAAGCTTCTATGGTGTTTTAAGAGATTTAACTTTTTTTGTCTCTACAAAATGTTCTGATACACTTACCGAAATGTACCAATCACGACCGCTATGTAAATTTATAATGGATGGGTCATCATGCACTATCGCGGACCTTATTACCGTGCCCCCGCCATGCGGCAATTACGTCTCATCAATCTTCTCTTAAACGCTACAAGCAAAAGCTCTCAGATTCTCTGAAAGCGAGCCCAATAAATTCCACATTACAATCAAGGAGCACATTTCCTTCACTACTTAAGACTACAAAGCGCTCATTGATCAGTTTTGCACTCACGTTGCGTCGTGTCTTCGTCTATCTATACGTATACAGTCATCGGCGCGTCTTGTAACCTTCAAACTACTTATGAAATCATGTTAAAACAGTGTAATAATTTGCAGAAGATGGTTCCTAATAAGGCTACTACTCGATTAGGGACGTATCGTCACTTTATCGTGTAACAAATATTATACATACACAAAAGCCAATAAGAGAGTGGGAATCCCGTGGTCAATAAATGTATCAAATAAACGCAACAATTAACTGTGTTAAAGTTTTTTGACATCGTGATATAAGGAGTGAGACTTTTTCAGTTACTACTTTTGTGGACATTTGCAGTAGGTTTTAAGCATACATAATATATGTAGTTGTGATACTACTATACAATATTAATGTACAAAAATATGAACTTGAATTTAAATAGCTTCAATTCATAAGGAATTTAAACGACGAGGCATTGACAATAGCCCATTACACCAGAACACCTAACACATATCATCACACCGACTTCGGTTAAATAATTATTAATTTAACGACAAAAGATTCCAGTTTTTGTTAAACTAAAGCTCGTTGTTGTCATGTTACATGTCAGAGCCCTACCGTCAACGGTTGGCCGGGACGAGCTCGGAACTCGCTTAATGATGTCAAAAGGCAACGTAATGTGGTGTCCTTAAACGGAGATCGAAGTTCGTTACTGTCGCCCGTCCCCGTGACATCTCACTGCATCCAGCAAGACGGACGCTTTGAAAGTAAGGGGACCTGTGTATTATACAACCACAAAATAAAATATAACCCTTCGTTAAGATATGTTAGGTACATAAGTAAACAGTACATATTTTTAACTCGTTACTGTTCTTTTTATTGTTTACCCAAAATTTGGCTGGCAGAAATCTTTCAGTAACGATTAAATTTCACTTGTCTTAACACCTAACAAACCTTCGTTCTTATACACATTAATGAATACAAAATTTTATATTATAAAATATTTATGACAAGCCGAGATTATGTATGTATCACATGATATTTTAAAAAACAAATAAACAAATTTCTTGTACAAGTTTCTCATCATCAGCGATGAGCCTGTAACCATTAGTGCGAAATGTCTCAGGCAGTCTAAAACGAAATCTTTATAAAACTTAAAAACTGCATCTAAAGGTAACAAAAGAGATCGAGATCTGTGCTTTCTGCAGTACAAAGTCATTCATCGAACCTGTAATCATGTTCCATCTTTCCTAACCTATAGCCTTGCAATTGTTGCAATCCAGGCTATAACCATACTGATATTATAAATATGAAGAAGTTACACAAAACAGACCAATGTAGGAACTTCGCTGATTCACTGTGTCCTCACGCAACAATTACTACGATAAAATAAGTTTTAACATTTCTATCGATTGCTATCAACCTCCGGCTTCATTGCAGTTCAAATTATTTTTATCCGTATTTAGTAAAGGAATAGATTTAAAGCGTATTTCGATTCAGTGCTGCTAATACGCGCTGCATTAATATTTGTAGTTATTTTTAATGTTACATTCTCTAGTTTCAATGACGACCTCGAAGTTTTGCAACAGAGGTTATAATAAAGTATTTATAATAACAATTTATAATCATATGGTCTTACTTTGTAACAATATTCGTCTCGCTTCTGAATAATCTCAACACGTAATCTAACGATAGTCGGTTAACTAAACAATCGAACGGATACACTACAAATTACCTTTGATAGATGGGCATCAAAAACCAATATTGTTATAACCAGGTGTTCATGATCAAACATCACGATATTGCCATTTCTTCTGTACGTAAAAAGGTTGTATGGAGCTAGCAATCAATTGATTTAACCGCACACGCGTCGGCCTACTAACATACCTTATAATTAGACGATATCAATTCGATGCGATAGCGTGGCGGTCCTTGCGAAACTCGTTCAGCTTCTAAGGGACCATATCGATCTTTGAATCAGAGTAAAATGATTTACTTATCAAACATTTCACGAGAAACTGACCCTTATCCTAAACTGGCTTAGAAACATTATTATACGTACTCCAGTTAACTTTAAGCCCTTTCGTAGCGCTCGGAAAGATCGACTCTGATGAAGTGAAGTAGCAAATGTACATTTTACTGCCTATCTAATAAGAATCGTATGACATACACGGTAGGTCCTAATTTGTTTATTTATATACCTTAGCTTATTACATTAAAAGGCGCTAGTGGCAAAGCGCATTAGAATCAGGATGCTGTAACAGTCCGAAGCCCGGACGCGGCTCTAATTACCACCGCCACTCAATATTGCAAAATGACCGAAGCCTATTCTCGAGTCGTACCCTTCGGCTATTACACCCGGTCTATTGTTACACAGAACGCATTTAAACCGCTCAATGGTGCCTTATAATGACCTGGGTGTGGCTATCCATGAGCTACCGACACAGGCTAATAGTACTACAATCAACAATATCAAACTTATCTCGATTCATCGCCGAACAACCATTTCTAATTATACTGAAACACAATCCCATTAATAAATAGTTATTATGAAAGTTAAATTACCGTCCACTACGAAGACATGGTTCGCCACTCGCCTTATAATAAATTAGATCAGCGACAACTTTAGATGAATAAATTATAATCAAATCATTATGTTCGATTAATTTATTCCCAATATAAATTATCCTTGCGAAAGTTTTATCAGATAAGTGTTGGGTTACATTTTAATTCAACAACTATTGATTTATAGTGACATCGATACGTTTTTTATTACGGAACTATTCTGCACTGATTTCAATAATATTAAGTACATACTAATATTTATTTAGGGAAACTAAATGAAACAAGATCAAATCAGAATCCCTTAAATTCCTCTCGTCATTTTAAACGCTAATAGGATAAACTCTCATATAAAACCAAGGTTCTCCGCATTAAAAATTTCATCTATATTTATAGCTTTCAAACATTATAATAATAGTAACAAACTTGAAAATACCTTAATCCATCTCGCAGAGTCACTCCCTCGAGCCCATAGATTATATCTGCATAAGACAAATAGAGTAGGTACTTGAAATGGGCATGAAGCTCAGAGCAGAACTCGTGCCGATCGATCGATCACGCAGATTTTGCAACCCTTTCGATTCGCTATCATCTTGAGACTCGAGAAAACATATTTACAAAGCCAGCCTCAGGACTTAATGATAACTCAATGATGCACTTCGATAAAGCGTCTTTGTTAAGCCCATCAATAAAGTAGGGTCGTAGACCACACGCGCTACGTACTGAACTAAAACTTATTTCCTTGATCCTTATTTACTTAGGCATGTATACAATTTTAAATGGGGATTTCATTTGATGAATAGTTAAAATAATCCCAAAAACTAAATAATGTTTCACCTAAGATGCCATCTTCGGCTATATTGTTGCCGTACTTTAGATTTCAACGCAAGAAGTTCACATTATGCCACATTAAATATGCATAGAAAGTATTTATATGCATTAATAATACGATTTGGGCCAAATATTTAGCTAGTTCCAAGATAACGTGTAAGAAATACCTTGAACGTTACTGAAGTTTATATTGAAGTACCTGTATGTTGTCTGTTCGTTATTTTGGCGGTAAGAAAAAAGTAATGATATACAGTGGCATTTGTACTATCTATAATGCCACTCTCGGAGGAATATATCAAGTGCAGGATTAATAAAGAGCCGATTGAAAGTTTTTATTACTGACATGTACAATATATTAGGCGACTATGTACACTAAGCTTACAGTGGCTTTCGCGAGTAGCTTGTTCAACAATTTGTTCCCTCTAAAAGCATTGTTACAATACCGTCTCGACAATACAGGCACTGGCCCAATGCTGATAGCAGCTGTGTTTAATGTTCAAATGCAGTTGCACCCGAGCAGTGGGCGGGGGTATTTATACTGAGGGCGCCGATAACCTTTATTCGACACTGCGCTAATCTCGAAGCTGTATTTCAGTCGCAAATTTCTAAGCTGAATGCCATTCCAGTGCTATGGACATTCTGTTTATTGTTTAGCCAAGCGTCAAGAACTTCCCAAATTTACCATTGCTTTGATCATGAGCGTTTATTTCAGTTTTTAGGAAAGACATGATTTTTCCACCTGGACTGATAAGTCCACTTTATTTGGACATACATACCATTAAAAAAGCAACTAAAAGTATTAGCTAGTCTTACGCAATCAGACCGATGTACGGTATAACAAATCTTTTTTTTTTATTTACATGTAATCAACGATATGAGTTCTTGGTTGTGAAGGACATGCGTAAATAACATTCGTGCCTGATGACGACTTAACATCCAGAACTTAAATGTGAAATTTACCTGACATTACCACCTTAATTATTATTAACTAGAAAACGACCCTCACTTCGTTTCACAAAAACTACGCCTTACACTTAAAAATAGCACCTGCATTGTATTAGAACAGTGATTTTCTCGTTCTATTAATTACAATATTCATTGTATAGCTTTTTACTTATGGACGAACTATAATGTAACAAACTTTAAGTATTAATTAATGCTCGCTGCAATACATTAGTGAAAACCAGAACGAAATCAGTCAAGCCGTTTCTGAGATTACCGCTAACAAATACACAGAGAAAAATTCTTACAACTATTGTTCTGTGTTTTATTGCGTTTTTAAAAAAAAGCCCCACAGAATTTTTCGATGGTTTGATTAACAACTTCTTGTAATATTTTTGATATCAGTGGCTTGAGACAGTTATATAAATCATAAAAAATCACTTTGGGACAAAAAAAATATTTTTTTATAACTGGTATACACCAAAATTAGGTCTCTTCTTAATTTAGGTGACCTGGTGCGTATACCGTCATTCTTCTCCAGTCCAGGTTATTGGTAATGTTAGGGGCCCACATTAGTGTATCGAAGTTCTTTTAGCACCCGAAGTCCAGCAACAAATATAATTAATTTTGCTATAACGTATAACATGGCTTGCGAATTTCGGAATCGATCAAGAAATTTTGCTATTATTGTCTCGACCATTATTACCACCTATCGACAATCACTTACGGTTGACACCAGCAATTAGGCTATTAACGCTACTTATATATTTTTTTTATTTATTATCGTTAATTAAACTCTCAGAACCTCACGAATTGCGCATACGGCTCCCGAATCGAGAAAGGCTCGACACGGAGGGCACGCGCTCGGTCACCACCAAAAACGTAATTTATAACTACATTTACCGAACCGCCCGCTCGACGAGTTCCTCCAATATTAATATCGGCGTCAGCATCATTAAGAAATTCCTTTTATTGCGACTTTAAATAAGTCCGCCTGCCGATTGCCTTTATTAAAAGAGGCTACCTTTCTCCAAGGCTCGCAACATCGCCCTTATTTAAAAGCGGGTTTTAATACCAATACAGCAACTTTGGCTGTGGCTGCTAACAAAAGAACTTCGTATCAATTTTGTGGTAATTTTAACACGCTTTTTGTATTTTATAATCACTTAATCTGCAATTTTTTGGTTATTTTATTGACGGCTTCACGGAAAGTTATCTCATTTGAAACAATCGAAGGCTGATCAGCGAACATTGTAGCATTAACGCGAGCCAGCCGCGCCTATAATGAGCCGATAGTTTAAACAACTCGACCCGAAGCACTGTCTGCAGCGATCAATACTAACCCTTTACTTTTAAGGAATTATAAAAAAAACCAATAGGAAGATTTGTTAATTCATAGCGAATGATAGAATATGTGCGAATTACCATGAACTCGAAATGAATGTTTCGAATGAATTTGACGACTCCATGGCCCAGTTAGTAGTGACCCTGCCTGCCTAGCGAGGCGTCCCGGGTTCGATACCCGGCCGGGGCAGACATTTATGCGACAGATAAATGTTTGTTCCCGGCTCATGGGTGTTTGTGATGTCATATTTGTGTATGTCCATGCCACCCGCAACACAGGGAATCCTACAGCGGGGGTGTGAGTGCGTGAGCGTTTAGCGTTTTTAAAGTCGAAAATTTGTATGCGAATGTGTGTGGTGAGACTTTAAGCTGCAAGCACACACACGAGTGATCTAGAAACGAATTATACACATACGTACATTACTCATTTGTCTATACGATTAACTGTATTAATGACTATGAATTCGAATGTGTGAAGTTTGCCAATCTACTTTTAGCTATCCTGTTGGAGCCATATATAAAAACATGGCTACATTGTCTCCACTCAGTATGAGAACAGACTTGTCACCAATTATAATACAGTTATGGATTGTGATGATGATTTGTAATCGAATAATGAGCCTTCGTGTGAAAAAGTATCTAATGATAATTTTAATGAGTCTATTTTTGTTCTTATCTACGTATTTTTCTATAAACCAACACAATGACAACAAAAACATGAAGAATACCGAGCCAATAAAAAAATTGACAAAATGTACAGATGTTCGTGCGAATGATCATTTGAAAATTGAAATGAAACATAAGTCTTACCTATATTATTATTATAAAAGACAGTTTTGTGTGTCTGTGTATATGCGATAGGTAATCTCTGAAATCGCGGCTACTATTTGAAAAATTCTCTTACCTTTAAATGAAATATACATGTTTATTAACGAACCGTTGAACATGAATGAAGTTGGAGTGAGTAGCTAATAAAATTAAGAAAAGTCTAAAGTAAAAAGAAAAAAGTACTAATGAGTTAATACAATAACACATTGTTCGTATTGTGAATCACACTATGGAGAAGGGATGCCGGCGTTTGGTACCGGACAGCCAGACAAGACGCCTCGTTTATTTGTTTTATTCAAAACGTCTCAACACGACGCACGATGATCTGTCGAATAAATCATTGAATGGAATTGCATCAGGTGGACCTTCCGTGATTTTTTTTTATTTCTTATCCATTGTGAAACAATTAATGGTAAGTGTATCAAGTTTGAGTTAGTAGTAAATCAAATGAACTTAGTCGTGACTACGTTGGATTGTTATTAAACTTCTGTAATTCGCAAGTGACTAAGTAAACACAAATATATACACATTATATTAAACTATATAGTGGCCAATTTGAAATTTAAGATAGGAATGTAAAAAAAAAAATCTTTGTACGGATCACTCGTCCAGAAATTATATTGTGAATATAAGTATAATATATAGGCCTTGAGCGTAGACATTTTGAAAATTGAGAAGTTTCATCTTATTCATTCGTCATGAAGGTCACCAGTAAAGGTTCATTATACTTTATACCCTTTACAAGTCGTTACAATTAAAATACATAATATCCGCATTGATATTTAAGTTTAAATCATCAATCAGTCTTATCTGTGGTTGACTTCATACTTTTAATAATAATTGGTCATTGACCGGTTGATAGGCAGTTCTTATATAATAGGTCATACATTTCAATAGCCACTTAACAAAAAAAATTATTATGATTTATTTTGTGATAATCAGTAATGGTTTTGCTCGATATCTTCAGTGCTTATTTAAAAAAATGTAACATAAATTATCAAAGTTAACTATTAAAGGGATATCCATAACATTCTCACGAAGTGTACCTCTGGGATAAAGCCTACCCAGTCCCGAAGGTCTGTCGTAGCCGCGTTTCGCGAAATTTGCCGCGCCCGCTACTGTCACTTAACTTGAATCTTTGAATTTCAATAACGCCGTCTTTTGAATTAAACAAACAAACAGGGAGGGAGATAATAATTAATTATTTCAAACACGAGCCATCCTAAAGTCAGAGTTTGTTCACGTTGTGGATATCCACGACACATTGACACGTTGACAAAAGAGGATCATCCCGGTTCCTTAATTATCACAAGCCCACGGACAAAGAGCGGTTTATTGGTATTACAATTGAAATACAAATATTACTTACACTGATATTCAAGACGGACAATGTTAACGTCATCGTGATTTCATCTTGGAAATTAATGCTTAATTGGTTTAGATGTGACTGATTAAGTAACTTTATTTGGTTTATTTAATATTATAATAAGTTAACGATCCCAAAGCCCAGTTGGTAGTGACCCTGCCTGCCGAGCGAAGGGGTGCCGGGTTCGGTTCACCGCCGGTGCACGCGTTTATGTGACAGACAGTTTGTTTTGGGGTTATGGGTGTTTGTAATGTCATATTTGTGTATGTCACCAGCAATACAGGGAATCCTAGTGCGAGGGTGTGTGTAGAAAAAAAGGATAATAAGGGTTAAAAGCAAAAGGGTAATTAGAACATCTTTGTACATTTTTTTATAAATCGATAGTAATGATAAAACTATATCAACATCTGGTCTATAAATTCGTCATTTTTTTTAAGATTATCAATAATGTAGGAGAGATAAGTACGAACAAGTTATAATATCTGAACGTTTTTTAGCAAACTCTTCTCTATTATGTTTGCCGTGTAAAGGGTGATTAAATATGTTAAAAACATTTTGCTCTTGATTCTTGGAGCTTGGTAGCTAGAGAGGCAGGTAAATAAATCTCCCACTATAAACGAGTGACGTAGGGATTAAGCTGAGTAGTATAGAGCGCAGCGAACTCCAAATTGAGGAGTCTATTCACTAAATTATAAAAACTTTTTCCAAAAACAACTCAACGAAACGCAATTATCACTTTTGTTGCCATTTAATGTCTATTGGATATTGCTATATGCTGTATATTATTTATACGGAGCCTCTTTCATCTCAAAACTATTATCATGGCTATTCATGTATCCTTGTTGTGTATTCTTAGTACTACCTCGATCGGTATCATAACTGCCCATGTATTATACATTATTCAAACTGACCGTAATCTTCCTAGGATTGTTAATATAAAATGTATCACACATTGTCGGTCTGTGATTAACTAGTTTGACCACACTTCGCCCTTGCGTTGCGAGCTCACTGACACTTGCAACATCTTTCTCCCACAAAATATAACGTGTTATCAATATTTGACATATCTAATTAGTAATTATGTCAGTGAATAATTACTGTAATGAAACAACACCAACTTTGAGATATAAGTTTGTGGTGAAACTACAACTACCGGTTTTGAAGCTGTCGCATTGAATTACGTAATTCGACCGAATTTTTTATGAAAAATAAATGTCGAATATTTCACTTGAAACAGGTGTAGGTAACAAGTCTAATAATTACGTCGGAACCGAACCACGGCCGTTATGTAATCGACTGCGATTCATGTAGAGTTGCTACGCTGATATAAAAATTAAGAACAACCAAGGTCCCACTAACTTTATCGCCGAACTTGCCTTTCCAGCGTGTTGGAGCCAACATCTTTTCTGAGACGTCCATTCAATCAGGTTCCATTTCAATCAGGAATCCAATAGAGATATAGTTATCTTTTAGATTTTCTTCTTATATATATAGATATCTTGGAGTGAGCTCATTTAAGAAGTTTGAATGTTTGCGATGTGGGAGTTTTCTATGGTGTATGTTGTGTATGGGGTAAATGTATATTAATTATCACGCTATTATATTTTTTTGAAAACCGCTTTTTGTGTTAAAAATCTTTCTCTAGTAGGATAACATTTTGAGGAATCTGCGTGCCTGAGAATTCTCCGTAATATTTTCAAAACTGTTTGAGTACCTCCAATACACAGTTGGCCTGCGTAGTCAACTTCGGCCCTCACCAATGCCTCATACTTTACAATATATGTTATTTTTATTATGTACGGGGTATACATTTTTATAAAGATTTTATAAGTCATTTTTATAAAGTTCAGAAACTGTTTATCATTGTATATCATGTATGTACCCGCGACATCCTCTCACCGGCACCCACGGTTAACTGGTAGAGAACACTGTTAGGCATAAAGCCCTCCCATTATACCTCTTTTATTTAAGGTTAGTACAACAAAGTATTAAATAAAGAAATCATGGAATATTCTCTTATAATGTAAGGTATGAAGCTCAACGACTAGCAACAGTTAAACGACTTTGGATGTAAATGGATCATGTTAAAGGATGTATTAAGAAGATGACATATTTTACAATGTGTTCTACCCACAAGCTGAAATTGCAGATTCATTCGAGATTGCTTTCCATAAGTAAAAGTAGCTTTAACGGACAAATAAGTATAACATACATACCTTATACGATTGAGGTCATTAAAATGTTAATGTTCATGATATTAGGTACTAAGTGCTAAACATCTGGCTATTAGAATAACCACTTTGGTATGGTAGACGCTTTTTTTTATAGAAATAGCCGACAGAAGTAGACGAACCACCTGATCGTAAGTGGTCATCGTCGCCCATGCACATCAACAAGACCAAAGGTATCTGATGCGTTGTCGGCCAGGAAATGAGAAGAAGGAACGAAAAAAGAAAAAAAGTGTTTTATCATGTACAAAATTATTCTTCTATGATGGATATCTATAAGAAGCTATACGTTGTAGTATTTGGATACATGTTTTTATACGTACCATTTTGGTACTCGCATAATTTGTAACTTACTTACTTATTCTGTAATTTCATTAATTATTTTATTATGTTTAATGCTTTCAAATGAAATGAAATGAAATAATATTTATTCGAAGTTGGTTTTTACAAACACTTTTCGAACGTCAAACCACGCCAAACAATTGTTATTGTTGTCAAATATTTAGTAAATGTCTTAAATTATGGTCACCATGGTAACTTTTATTTTTAATATGTACGATTTTGCCCTTTTTTGTTATGAAATTTATTAAGCCGACAAGAAAATTTAAATTCATGAAAAAAGACCACAAAAAAAGAATCATTCCGAGAAATTCGTCATTGAAAAAGCGAACTGTAACGAAACTGAACAATCTCACACGCATGGCTGTAACGCTTCTGTTACTCTCGACTGGCGGGATCTATATGTGTAGTGCGCAATAACGCACGCTCTGGTCAAGGTGGTCTTCGTGTGTTGAACGCCAGAGGCACAGACGCCTCGTGCACTCCAACACAAGCTCCAACCAACGAGGTCTACGTGATCCCTAACACACGCTCCTGTCTGCAAAGCCTCCGCGCGCTACACGCCGGAGAAGCGATGGGCACGACGGGCCGAGCTATAGGCCAAGACCTACTTACAATTCACATTACCATTCTTAAGCTATTATCTCCTGTAACATATTCATTGTAACCGCCAGGAATAATTTAATACATTCTATCTTCCAAATTTCTCTATCTTTCACTATAAAACTATAATGTAACGAAACGTAATTTGACCAGGGCTTTTGCGGTCTACGGATTAATTATCACAGTAGCGTATTGCAATGGGTCATATGTTTTTTGTAAAAGTGAAAAAGTCCAAGTCGTATTTAATGTCAGTCGTGCACGATAATTAATTGAGGCCTCCCGAGATAATTCGACCAAATAAACGTTGTTAATGTTGACCTTCCCACACTCTTGGTAAAAGTGTGATGCGAGCGAGTCGTGAAATGCAGCCCATTTAACGAATGTTGGAAAAATTGGTGGCCGTTTTACTTAACCTAGTGTCGCTGGGTTCTTATTTCATGATTAAAAAGATTACAAAAAAGTAAGTAAGCAGTTTAAAAGCAATTATTTTATTTTTTACTTTGTTATTAATATGTAACTTGAGCGCGATTTTCTCCTACTACTTCTACGTCAGATTTTAGGAAACTTTGAGTATTTTTTTATAATAACAATGCATATTAAAACTAATTTAGGATCTAAAGTTTCAAATCGTATTAAGTCATGAATATTTTTTATAATCAAATAAAATCTTCTTTTCGTTACTTGAATATTATAAAAATTAATTAGTTGTTATAAAATCGTAAATGTCTCCTTAAATAGGACGATTGGATGTCCGTTTAATTTGAAGTTAATACTTAATATTGATATTAATACTTGTAACATATACATATATGTAACATATACATGTAATAAACGATGTTAGTAACCCAAAAAAATATTTAATCAAAACATATACTAACTGACAATAAGTTAATATTATAAGAGTCAGTCCTTCAATTAAAACATTATCATATACATAATCAAGACGTTTCCGTTCTACAAACCAAAAAATATACAGGCCGTTCTGAAATAACTCCAACAAACAGTGTTCTTGTTATATTTTATTCTGTATTTATCACTATATGTACTATTTAAGACTAACTTAAAAACAATCATTATAATATTCACGTGTTACGTAAATGTAGTACTAGAGTTACCGCTGTATATCTGCATTCAAAGTCAAAAGTATAAGTTATTTAAATAGTGTGTTACTGCATCTTAATGCGGTTCACCTGCTCCCTTTTTATTCGCCAACGGACGTCGACGGTAACCACTAACCATCACATGGCTCGTCTGTTTGTTTGTCTATTAGTTACATAACACAAATAAGTATATTCTCATATAATGGGAAAGACCAGGATCTTGGTACCCTCGCGATTTGCGTCGTTTGCAAAATTACCTATGAAAATAATAAAAACTACTGTTAAACTGATTGCAAAGCTATGTTGAATAATGTTAATATAAATTATCCGTTGGAGTATCTGAAACAACTAACATTAACCCAAACTGCTTTGCGGGTCCTACACATCCACATAAATGAAAC